>VOMN01090652.1:0-17804 GCA_014899125.1 Orchestia grillus | reverse complement strand
GCAAGGAATTACTACACTATTATCAAATAATTTATTCTGATTACTGAACTTCATTTTATAGTGATTTCGATTATTAAGTACTTCCTGCTAGTAATTTCATCGCTTCATATGAACAATGCCCACTTTACCTTCAGAGCCTCAACTTCTTTTGAGGAATACACCACAATTGAGGAGAACCACTAACAGTCCTATCCATAATTCACTCCTGATTGATAAGGGGTAAAGTCCTGTGTGATCTTTTTAACAAATTTTCTCTACATCGCCACAGAAAATCCCTACGAGTGTTTTTCTCCTTCAGTATAATTTTCAATAAGTTGATTTCAAAGTGCAATTTCCCCGACAGTTTCTCCCCTAAAATTGTTTTGACTTCCAAGACGCAGCAGAGGAGATGCTGCCGTTCGTAACTCGAAATAAACTAAAGGTTCAATTTCGCGGTGTCGGTTACGGGTTCTCTTTCATAAAACGGAAATTTGAGGGTGATCTCATTCGCTTGCAAGTTTTTTTTTATGTGAGATACAGAAATTTGAACACGTTCTCGACATTTGAGACCGAGTCAACAGAATTACAGCTTGCCTATCCTCAGGAGTCATTTCTGAAGTCTCGGCGCTTCTGGAGGGTAGGTCAAAAGTCCATGAGGGTGTGAAATTCAATAGCTTCTTTGGTTTTGAAATTAAGGTTATGGAATTTGAAACACAATATCAGAAAATTATGAAAATTTAAACCCATATGGACGAACAATCATTAAAGTATGAAACATGACGTCTTTTAAACGGCATTTGTTGTTAGCCTCGCACAAATGCCAGCTACTACATGACTGCTATGACGGCTTCGAGGGTTTCCTGGTTTCGGTTCAATGTCCTGATTTCATTCGTAATATTCTCCTTCTATTGTTACTGGTTTTCAAGTTTCAGAAATTTTCGCAGCAAGATTCATGAAACGTCTCCGAGTCGACATCCCAGGATTTTCTGTTCAGCACCCTCGCCCTCTTTACCTGGTCTCATTGGACTATGACAATGCGAGGTCTCTCAGCTCGTGTAAAGCCACTCATTACTCCTTGTTCTTCTTCAACACGACGAACCAATGCTCTGAATTGTGCCCGCAGTTGGTGAATCTCTCACTTGAAAATGCGTGCGATATGCTCTTTGTGTTAGAATAATTGACTCCTGACGTTGATAAACAAATTTCACGACTTGGGTACGTTGGGTAAGGCCATACCTCTCCATAATTAATATCTATATAATGATTAATAACATAACTAATAAAGATAGGTCAAAAACTATTCATGGCAGAATAATTACATATTGCAGCTTCTCAGTGACTTTAGGTCCACCTTGTACAAAGACATCACGTGTCTTAGCTGCAACAAAGATAACACCTGTTCCGGCTAGAGCAAAGACAACGCTTGTCTTACTGGAATAAAGACAACATCTGTCTCGATAGGCTAATAGAAAACCCCAGTCTGGCCTAGAACCAAAATTATACCTATTTTCGGCAGGAGTAAAGACAACACCTGACTCGACTGGAACAAAAAGCTTTCCAAATTCTGGCGTCAGTGTGGAGACTCGCGGCACCTGCAAAGACAACACCCGACTCGACTGGAACAAAAACCGTTCCAAATTCTGGCGTCAGTGTGGAGACTTGCAGCACCTGCAAAGACAACACCTGACTAGACTGGAACAAAAGCTCTCCAAATTCTGGCACCATTCGAAACTCCGCGCCTCAGACGAAGAAGAATAGCATGACTTGCGCAGTAAAGACCAGAGGACTTTCCCATGGGGGTATTTTCTCAGGGGTGAAAGCGAAGTCGGTTGCTAGAAACTTCAAGCAACGTCAGACTTGGAAAAAATATAGAAAGCAAAGCTGAGCCTTTAGAAAAAAAAATTCAATTGAGCACCGCATGAGGAGCTCGTGTTGACGATAGTGACCGTAACCTTGATAGTGACAATGGCTACGTCGTTTGGGCAATAAGATGAATATTGCATTCTTTTACTTTTCCCGTTCTCGTAAGTATCGTGATACATGACAGGCTACGCCATATCATCTTGAAATATGTGTTTAATCTTCTTACATGAGCTAAACAAAGAAATGCAAGTACGACGAATAATTGATTCCTGCAAGTGTATGAAGTATATGGAATGAGCGTGAAATTTATGGTAAACATGAGAAGTACGCTACTATATCCTGCAATTATGATGAATTTATGTTACATTTATGATCAATCATAGCAAATGTTAGGATTATGGTGCTAAATCTACGCTGAATTAATTCAATAAAAGTGACAATATAGTTGGCAATACAGTTGAAAAGTGACAATACAGTTGGCAATACATTTGAAAAGTAGCAATACAGTTTGCTGTTTCTGAAAACTAGTCGTCATAATACGCCGTTGGCTGCAGAAATTATATTTGACATCAATATAGGTATATCCTGGTTATGAAATATATTCCTTCCCAAACTGTAAAGCCTACAGTGCGGGGTACGAAGTACCTCAACGAAAATAAGGTGATTTCCTTAGGACTCTTATCTTTGAATATGTACATATAAGCTATTCAAAAATAGAAATAAAGAAACAGTTTGTGATCGGTCAAATATCTTCTTTACGGTCAAAGTGGGGAGAAATTAAGTAAAATTTGCAATGCAGAATTATAGGTTACAAAGCTTCAATACAGTATTGGGTGCATTTCCACTTTCCTCTTCTCTATTACTAAGCAGCAATCATTGGATAGGACTCCTCTACACACCGACCAATAAGCACTCACACTCATGCACACTAACGTGCATTAAGGAACTGGTTCATTTCCAAGTCCCACAAGAGAACAGCATGTTTAGTGAGTTTACTACAGGAATTTTTCAAAACTGGGCTAAATTTACAGATTGAAATAATTTTTTTGTTAGATATACTGTAAAACAAGTGGTTGACTGAAAGAAAAGAATTTTTTAACATTTTGTAGTAAAAAATCAATGACGTATAGAGGTGGATCTTTAATTCCTCTTTGTTTCATTGACTGCGTCTACACGCTGTACCGTCTAATCTATGTGCATTGGAAATGAGCTCCCATAAAAATAGTGAAACTCCGAGAGTTTGTGAAATGATAATAATTATCAGATCATGAAAAGGTAGCAGCTGTAGATAGCTGGACCCGATACCAGCGGCCTCAGCAGTGAACAGAAAACGTACTTATTTTCTGCAATTTCATTTTTATTGAATACACAAGCAGGTTCTCCTGTAGTAATCTTAAATTTATTTCAGCCCGGGAGCTGCTCAAAAATTTTCTCATCGTTTTTTGCGGAATTTTTAATCGGTTTTACATAATTTAACAAGTGAAGTATAGTATCCTTTTTTAGATTCAGAGATGCTCTGCCGACTGACATGCGATCTTCCCTTTTATGTAATTTTAGTTGTGCGCATTGCGCATCACAGTACGTGGCCTCCACCCACCGAGCACTGCATGTGAGGGTTGCAGAGCATGCAACCCGCAGTCCTAGAACGAAACCACGACTGCGATCTCCCCTTCAGCCAAGCATTTGTCAGCGTTGTACAAATAACTCCTGAAATCAAATGCACTACCATTGTATTAAGTATTGACGGATTAGAAATCTTGAATTAAAGTTCGATCAACTTTCACCCCCCGATTTCTGGAGTTCATGTACATCGACAAACTGAAGCTCTTCCTCAACGAATCTTGAAGCGCGTACTTTCTTGAATTAGTAAGTAATTCCTGAGCACTTTTGTACAAAAGGTTTTATTATACTCTCATTAGTCTGAGCGATTATTTCTGAGCAAAGAGTCCTATTTTTTCTGTGCTTCAAAAAATAATTTGTTGAAGGTGAGCCGAGGCTCAAGTCATTCAAATTAAACGTTTCTAATCATTTTTTCTAACAGCTTTATTGCTATGCAAGGTAGGTATATCTAATCAATAATGAAACACTTACCTAATTCCCATTAGAATTTGAGGTAAATTATAAACGTGAATTAGTCATTCGAACTTGAAGCCTCATTTTCGATGTGAATTTATCTCCCTGAAGTAAAAATTCACAGCTTCGTACAAATAATTTGAATTGGTCCATGAAGAGCTTGGGGTATAAGTAAGAGCTTTAACTAGTGTTCAATTTTACAGTGCACAGAAAAGCTTCGATTTCGAGCCAATATTTAGTAAATTATCATGCATGTAAAGATGTTCGTATTTGTAACTCTTGTTCAAATGCTTCATCCCCATAAGATGCGCCCTCTAGGCCATTCCTCAGTATTGATATTAGGGTCCAGCCTGTGAGAGTTCATCGTCCCGCTTGTTCTCAATAACATACACTAGATACTAAGAAAACAAACGCTCATGACCGGATGTACATAAAAATTTCTATCTGCATCAGCTAACATAAAATGGAGAGACCCCCAAAAATATATCCGACGATCAGTCAAGTGAATGTGTTCAATGAGACTTCAGATGCATCAAAACCCCAAACGATGTTTTTGGAAAAGTTTTAAAGTGCAGAAGTTTGAATTTAATTCATCCTGGCATCAGACAAGTTTCGGGGCTTATGAGACGTCCCAGCCACACCGAGGTCATCTTTCCTTGGCATTTTCCACATATTCAAAACTGTGTGACCAAAATGTATGGGAATTTCTGCTACGAAGAGATTCATTTATCTTTCTGCTGCTGCCGAGGTTGTCAGGTAGAATCTATTTTTTTCCTTCTTTCCTTCCTTCTTTTCTCTGTGTTGTATTTGCTCCATTAAGTCTGGAGAAATTCCCTCTAATGGTTTTGTGTGAGCCCGTCTAACCCGCAAGGCATGTACTGTATATGCATGACGTTCTCTTGACACCCTTACAGAAAATATTTACCCCAAAAATCCTGGGAATAACAAATAGCGATCTCAAATTGTCGTGACACTACGGTACCTTGAAAATGTCTTACTCTGCATTCCAAAATTTCTATTTGAACGTACCATTCACAAAAATGAAAAGAAAATTGCGATGACTCAGTCCTATTCCGTTTGATTTTTCTGTGACAACAACTTGTATTGAGCCATTTATTGTGTCCGGGCTTTTTTTCAATCAATGTCATTCTTTTACTTAGGGCTCGTTGAGAATTCCACGCAAGTCAGCCGGTATCTCATTCACAGAATCTCAGCACGCCTGAGTGCGTCAACTTTCACTTCTGAGCTCGGTGTAGTAGTGGCCGGTGGTGTGTGAGGATGTTCTCAGCTGTGTGATCCCGAACGAAATATGCATTGCGAGTGTAATATCCGCTCTCGAGTGAATTCCAGCTTTATACAGGGTGTTCAGAAAAGACCGCACCCCTGTAAATCCTAAATAAATATTTTATTTCTAAAGTAATAATTAAAAACTATATACCATTGGAAAGAGAAAATTTGAAAGATTTTATAAGTTTCAATTGAGTTTTAAAAATACCATTTATAAGATGGTTCCAATCCTGCCCAATATATTCTTCACATCTTTGTTTCATACTGGTCATAACATTTTGCAACGTGGCACGACCAATATTGCTAATTTCTCTTTGAATATTTTTTAGTTCATCGATATTTCTAGGGTTGTTTTCGTATAATTTTCCTTTTAAATAACCCCATGGAAAAAAATCGAGCGAACAAAAATCTGGAGATTGCGCAGGCTATTCAATGGGGCCGCTTCTTGAAATAAATTTGTTTGAAAACTGTTACTTTAAATGAGCGATAATTGCATTTGCTGTATGAGCTGTAGCTTCATCTTCCAAATCTCCCCGATTTTTCCTATGGTATGTAGTTTTTAATTATTACTTTAAAAATGAAATATTTATTTACAATTCAGAGGGTTGCAGTTTTTTCTGCTGAACACCCTATAGTGTGGTGATGTAGTTCAGAGAGACACCAATGTGTTTTTCACATGCATAACAGATTCCATTTTGATGTGTAAACCTGAAAAGACAGGCTTTGTTATGTTAGATGACGCTGAGTTTTCTTAGACCTTTCAGAATTAGAAGTTTCAATTCAACTTCCACACTTAATTGTAAAGCTGTAGTCTTACTGTTTGAAAACCCGATTGTACCATGCTTTCTATGTGACTGATTTCGAAATATACGATTTTTCTTTTTTTTCTTTCTTCCTTTCTTGATATTGAAGTTGTAAGACGTTCGTTGTTTTATCTAAAAAAATTATTTCTCATCAGTTCAAAGGAAAAACTAATGGGTACTCAGAGTAAGTTAAACTTTTGTTCTAAATTCCGTAGACTTAAGCAACAAGTGGAGCCTCAAAATACACGAGATGTGTACTATTACCCCATGCAGATAAGTATGTCAGAGTGCATTTAAGACACGCATTTGCGCGTCCGTCTGGAACAAGCATATGGAACCCATTATCGAAATCATGTAGTTTTTTCACCACGTAGTTCTACAATATATCTACTGAAACAGGTTTCTTTGATCTATCGTTCCGTATAACTCGATGTCAAATGACGCCACCTAGGCTGAGCAAACTCGTTTGTAGTCTTCATGGATTGAAATTCAGCTCCGAATCAGCGCACCAAGTACGATGATGCAAGGCTTTGATCAAACATAGCTCCTATGTTTCACGTTGACATTTCCTCAAACAGGTTTGAATAACAAAGAGAAGCTACTGGAGATTTTTCATAATTATTGGTACATTTGTTGGATACTCATATGCAGTTGGAAAGATATGCACTCGGCTTACGGGATTCACAGACGTAGGTTGAGAGGGAAAATGTGAAAAAATTGTGAAAAGCTTGTACACTTTTAAGCGTCTGTTTCGGAATATCTTTGTATTCATATAAAACTCACTACGTTCCTTTGGACATTATTCCCTTTATTCAATCCTATTATCCTGCTTAAGCTACAGAAATTCTATATTTTGGGCTTAGAAAAACTCACGTATTATGGTAGAAAAAGACACTGCCTGCCTTCGCATCAAATTTTCCGATATCTACCCACCATGGGCAACTTTGCTCTCTTCGTTCAAAGGAACATCAAGTCCCGTAGGCGTAAAAACGCTGGTATCCAGACTACCAATATTTCCCTGAACGATTGAGCATCGGACAGAAACTTCCCTATTTTAGGGCAGCTCGTTCATCAGTCGCCGACATTTGAGAGCAAAGTAAACACGTTAAAATTGCTCTAAAGACACGCGGCCCAGGCGCTGAGCGTGCGTTACGACTTGCATTTAGTTGAACAAACTCATCGCCCACTACGAAAATTCAGCAGAGAAATCAAATTTCCGGGTTTTTGGTCGGGCATTCATAGCGCAGTGCAGCGAAATCCTGCATTTCTGCTCGCTTCCAAAATGCAATGAACTTTTATTATTCAACTTGAATTTCCTTTCCGTATTATGAGATCCAGCAAATACGGCCCGTACGAGCGCCGTAAAATTTTCAACCCTGAATAAAACAGTGCTGGCGGCAATGAGTCTCCACTTTCCGTTTTACTGCTGGTTTTAAATTCACCCCAAAATAAGTCATGTTACAAGAACAATAATGAAAAATCTCAGCGGAAATTTAAAATCTCACAAGGGATTTAAACAAAATGCTGCGAAACAAAAACTTTCAGGATTATTTTATGAAAGAGTTTCTGACAAAAGTACATTAATTAATCGAGCTGTCCTTAAATTTCTAAATCGAGTTTTAAAGATCTGAACTATAAAATTTAAAAAACACTTTTCACTCAGACCTAATTGCGTAAAGGGTAACGAAAAATGTTGAATCAGTAACCATGACTGAAACTAAATGGTTCAGAAAAGGTGAGTTTTTGACATATCAAGTTAGGATGTAACGGACAAGTCCTGATTGCACAACTCGTGTACGGGGAATAGTTCTTCCATGGTTCGTTAGTTTTAAATATGAGTCATAAGTAAATAGGCCCTTATGAAATTAATGTTCTATAGAACATGAAAAATAAGAGTATAGGGCTGCTTCTCTTTCAGAAAAAAATGTGCAGTGAAACTACTTGTCTTGTCCTTATGTACATTTGTAGATATTCAACGTGCAGGATTTTAGGACAACAATATTTAATCCCAAAAATTATAGTTCGCCTCTCATAAATAGTTACAAATTTGCATCTGAAAATTGTGAGAAAATTAATATATGAGGATCTTACTGTCCATTTAGAGAAAACTATATTCTAATATTTACTATACAATAATAATAACATTCACAATTCGACAATGTTTATTTTATTTTAATAGATACTCAATATTCATTAAACTTTTATTTAAATGGCTAGGTCTGCTCTGTATCTCAAGGCAAAGCATCAGGTAGTTGTGGGCTCTCGCTTTGCATTCAAATTTACCATAAAATATTCGACAACATCGGTCATCGCTCAATGAAAATTTACGAAAACTTGGTGCAATGTGTCCAAATTTAAGACAACATCAGTCATGCACTCAACAAAAATGTAATATTATATGAGCAAATTAAGGACAAAGAACTCAAATTACTGTCATTTGAGCAAATGACGCTTCACGAGCTCGAACCTTTGGGTAAAATGTGATCTTGATGCCTCGTGAGCCCTGACATAGCCCGGGTTCAGCTGCAAAGCTCACCTGTGAGAAAAAAAAACAATGAACGAACCAGAGCAGGTAGCTGCTCAAACTACACCATGCACCTTATACTCTACGTAGTTAGTATACCTCATGTGGTACCGTCTTCACGATCACATCGTCATCTAAAAATTTATATTTACTCTCAGCACTGCAAACGTCTTGTCCCTAATGTGACTAGTGCCCTTTAAAATTTTGGCCTGGGGAATTCGTTCTCCTATTTTACATTTTATTGCATGACGTGGCGGCGTCAAGTCACCACTAATTAAGTTACTCCCTGAAAAATCAATTAGCTCTCCAACGCAGGAAATTATCGACTAATTAATGCTAATTCACTTGGATTATTATTGACGTTTCAGCAATTTTTGAAAGCCTATCAAGAGAACCTTGAACAATACTTCTTGTCCGCGTAAATGATTCGTGAAACTGGAGCTGAAATGTAAAAAATAATACAACGTTTTTTTGGATTATTAAGTACTCAAAAAGTCTTTACGAATCCTTAAAGACTGCTACTTTTAACTCTGACACTGGAAAGCGTGCACGGATACTTTAGATAAAATTATTTATATGACAACTATTCAAGAAACCAAAGCGAGTGCTTAAGCAACAAGGACTTAGATAATTATCTAAATCCTTGTTGTTTATGCACTAATTATAATTAGTATTCAAATATAATTCCTAATACAAAACGTATTAAAATGGCCCCTGAACTCCCGAGGACTAAAGCAAAAATTACTCCAAAGCTCCACGTGACTCAAGGTTTTGCCGCACGATCTTTTAAAAATATTGAAGTGGGGATTCCGTAACGAGAGTGACACAAAGAAAAGACACGCATAGGATACAAATTCAATGTACGTGGATTAGCATCACCGACAACTTTGGTGAGCTGCAGTGATGCCTTCTCTAAAACAAATGCTGCAACTCATGCCATTTGCTACACTGCTGATATGATTTTTATTTTTGGTTATTATGTGAGTGCTATATTCTAGCTCGTTCTATCGTGAAACGGTTGAAATGCAAATAATTCATATAAAACTTCGCCTATGTATTTTGCTTGTATTGTAAAAATTTATGATATTTTAATGAAGGAAGACAAATTTAAAAATTCATTTTGATGACCACATAAGCAACGTTCTCGCATTTATTTTTCATTTATTTGCGAACAAATGAAAAGTTTTAGTTTTAACCAAGGAACAAGATATATGTGAAATTTTCCTACAGAATTTTTTTATTTGGGACATATTCCCATTTGTGCGAACGTTGCTGTCCACAGTGGGAAATTTCATTTAAGTTACAAGCATTGCAAAACTATAGATTCTAGTGTTTTCCAAAATTATGTTCTTGAGATACCTGACGCAATATCTGGTTAGTAGAAAATTGGTTGGTAAATTTTTATTCTATAGAAACTTACATATGAGACTCCTCATGGAAATGCGCCCAGAGAAAATACGATGCATTTGGGACGTACTCATAAGTGTCATACAACAGTCACAGAACCAACAGTCAAATGTGTGTCGTAAATGTATCGGGACGCAGTTTTTGGGTTGTGTGGCAGTATGACAGGTGCAAACGCACCAATCCACGACACACCTTGCAAAAGTCTACGGGGTTTCATGCTAAAGTTTAACTTACTTTGACTACCTGTCATTTTACCCACAGGCTGAGAATGATTGAGAAACTTAAACACAAACTGAAATACCTTAATCTTCGGTACCAAGTGTTATTCCAGTGATAGTAGACTAGTGCTGCAGATTCTAAAGGTGATTTTGACATTATTTAGCGTGCACTAGAAAAATTCATGGATGTAACTCTGATTGAAACATCAATGTCTTTTACAGAAGTGCTGAAGTAACCCATCATAGCGGAGAGCACACTGGATGCCTCTGTTCCACGCAGAATCCCACTTCACACACTACCTGACACTGCAGCACTTAGATGACGTGTATAGTTTACACTCTGCATCAAATAGCAAGCTTTTTAATGTTTTAACTGTGTTTTAGCACACCTTAGGAGGCAAATGGACGTGAAATAATGAGCAGAAGCTAGAGCTGAATTATAAGAAGCTTCGCTAAATGCAGTATCGATATGATTCCTGAAGATTTTTGGCAACGGGAGAGCTGGTGATTTAGAGGTGCATGTGTGTATGAAAAGAAATAAATCTGTGAAATATTATTTTATTCACTGGCTACTTTTTCTTATTTTTTCCAGATGTCTCATTCAAAAACTACTCGACGTTAATATGGGTGGCTCAATTGAGCATGGACATCTATATCCGTTTGACCCGTGCGAGCAGTCTTATATTTGTGCTCACAGCAGTACACTCTAATTATTTGTGAGGTGTGCACAACACAAATATGTCTCCTAGGGAGCAGGTCAACGCCCATCAGAGCCCTCCAACACATCTTAGAGGGCGCGCTGTCATAACGAAGATCGTGTTGTTAGAAGTGTAAACTTCAGTATATCAGGTTTAACCCGGAGCTCTGACGATCTCCTAATTTTAAAAACATACAAATGTATACTGCTCGAGACCGTCCGTTCTTCGACGAGTGTAGCTTGGCGGTGAAACTATTTACTGTTTGTTGAAGTGTTGTGTTAGTCGTATTATTTTCCTTACTTTCTCGACCAATATTGCAGCTTAGAATTTACACTTTGATGTGCTCAATATTGAGCTTTGTTTTCCAGGACACTGAAGAAAACTTTTTGTGGCCTGAAACGCTTCTTTTTAGCGTGGTGCTAGTTGTGACGTTAGTTATTCTTTTTACTGAAGAGATGTTCGGAATTGAATTTACGCATTTCCATTTCCACACTCAAGGAATTTGAAATTGCGCTAACGAAAGGTTGAGTGTTAGCAATCTGCGCATACATAGTTTGTTAAAAATGCCTCGTTCAGCTGGGAAACCAATTCTGTGCTTAACTAGTTAAGAATAATTTAGTTAATGTTATAGGTACGCAACGCTATTCCTAATTTGGCAAAAATGAGGCACGTCGTTTGAATAAGATGCTATGGCACGTGCATTTCGGTATACGAGGTTGTGTGGAATTTTGTGTAGCACATGCAGAGCTCAAACTTTTACTTCACTTAATTTGGTAAACAATGTTTTGATTAATTTGAGCGGCAGAATGCGAAACGCAAAATTGTTAACTTGCTCCGGGCATTTTTTCCAATACGAGCATGTTCAATAATACAGTAGCATTTTCAATATGAGCATTGCCAATAAGAGCATTTTCAGCAAGAGTATTTTCAATAGGAGCATTTTCAACAAGAGTATTCCCAATAAGAATATTTTCAATCAGAGCATTTCCAAAAAGAGCATTTTCAACAAAGGTATTTTCAATAAGAGCATTTCCAATAAGAGCATTTTCAACAAGAGTATTTTCAATAAGAGCACTTCCAATAAGAACATTTTCAATGAGGGCATTTCCAATAACAATACCATTTTCAATGATAAGAGCATGTCTAATAAGAGCCTTCAGAAGCGTGCGAATGCAAAGCAAGAAATACCGAATTAACTAGCACAAAATAAAACATCATTCGGACCTGATTAACACCAGAAATGTAGAGAAAGACATTCTCTTGTATTAGCGCGCAGCGATGGATTAATTTGTTCTAATTAAAACAAACGAGGCAGACCATCGCACGGCACAAAAACATTCGGCTGATTGTAACACCAGGACTCATCTCATCAGAGTGGCTGTGTCGTAAATTACGTAGATAATTAGATTTTGACGTCAGTTACGACGATAATGGCTGTGACTCAAAAAAGATTCTTCGTAAAAAAGTACTCGTACAGTGGGTGATTTTTCTCTACGTTTCATGATGAAGAATTGAGTGCAAAAATACAATGAACTTCTGTTTTTGTAATTACGTTTGTAATTACACCCTCCCATGCTTGTTTTAATCGTCGTCATTTGGATGAAGCTCTCAGAAATTTGGAGTGTTCAGGAAGGAGGCCGGACTCTGCTCTATGAACAATGAAATATAAGTAATTGAAATATAAACTAATACGGCCACCTCTTTGAGGTGGCCGTATTAGTGCTGTGCTTCATGTGATAATCTAAACTAATTCTTGAATTATTGATCGTCAGTTGAAATTCATCGTGAGTGAAAACGAATATCCAGACAATAAATTTTGTTCAATGACTTCACTGATAAGGGTGGAGTGCTGCACTTGATACCGTTTATTTCACGAAGGAATTAGAACATCTCCGTTTTTAACTTTCTCAGATTTTATATTTAATGTTCACTTAGAGTTCCTTTTGTCGTAAAATTGAATATCTCCCAAACGCTCATATTTCCATTTCCACAGCCCAAAGAAAACGGATTTACAGTACTTCACACAACCGTATGTCCCACAGTCACACAGCTGAAAAATATCTCAGGAACTTCACAACGTAGATGCAAAATTAATCCGGAAATCAACATCCACGTTGACTGGCGCAACATTTTCATCATCGGTAGCTTTTTCGGGACTGCGATAGAATGCCTTCCTTGCCGCGCAGCTGCGTGACGTGCCCACGTGTAGTCAGTGCCACACTTATTATAACGGCGAGGCGTTTTGGTCTTCCACACACACCTCTTCTATGGTCAGCACTTTGACTGCTTCTCTCGCAAATTACTAAGCGCCAGAGCTATTCTCTAATTGAGGATCAAAACAAACAAATATTGTAAATAATGTAAAAACTGCCTCTATTACGAGACATTTTTTTCAAGTTCTGTCACTGCATTCATGTACGATATGCTGTGATAAATTATATTGAAACAAAGGGGTAGTATGTGCAACATAATATTGACTGCATAGAAGCTTGTAAAGGACGAGTAACTTGAAGGATGAAAACCATCTCGTGAGACGTACTGCCCCAGTGCGGCCTAAGTTATCTGAAGTGTATCAGCCGAGCGATGGTGCACCTCCGCTCAGGTGTCAAGAGAGGCGAGATTTGGCTAGTCCAACTTTATCTGGAACAGTCTATTAGAGACTGTCCCCCCTCCCACGTAATTATCTGCATTAATAATAAAGCGTACGGAACAATACGTGTTTCACTACCCAACCCTGAATTACATAATCACTGTACGGTCTGAAAATATACAGGACATTCGCCTAAAGAACCTCGTATCTCAGAATCAGTAACTGTCCGCCCTCCTATCGGCACTCTGATGTCCCGATCACGTCTGGAACTGAAATTTCATTACGACGCTATGTACATTTTTGTGTTCCATGCGCATTAATCTTACTTTATTTTATACTGCGTACTCGTCGAGTTAAACTGCAGAATGTAAAATGGTGTCAGGTGCTCGAATCGTTGTTTCACTAGCTACTTGAATGTGAAAAATATTCTAATAAGATTAATCCTTTTTGATGGAAAACGTTTCGGGAATCTGCTCCTTCATCAGATCCTAATAAAGGGTCTGGCAACAAACAACGGCAAATAAGCTATGCACAGTAAGAAAAATAGGAGAAGTACGAACAGAACAATGATGACATAAATTATAATCTCTTCACTATCTGTAGTTAATACGAGGAATCTGTTTGGCCTGGCAACGGATTTTTCCGTAAAAACATGCAGAAATTCTGAAGTTCTAAGGTTCCTGTCTTCAGATGCACAGTCACCCTCTTTTACAAGAGCGTTGCCCTGCTCACTGGGGAGGCGAATGGAAAAACCGTCTTATTATGTAATTACTGGTATTTTTTTTATTATTGAGCATTGCCCTTTTTTCGTTGTCTGCAGAATTCATTTCTATGGACTGATAATGGAGCAGGTCCCCGAAACGTTTTCAAGTGAAATTGATCAATTTTACTCGAATTTTTTTCATTTCAAATTTCCAGAAAATTGCGTACCATTCAGTAAGGGCAACGTCTCGACTGAAATAGTTCAGCAGAATCAAATTTCAGAGAGAGAGAGAAAGTTCGTCGTTGTTCTCCAACCAAAAAAAAACTTATCAGGCCGTAGGAGAGATGTGTTGAAAAGAATATGGTGTAGGGTTATGGCGGATATACGTTTTATTTTTTCATCAGTTTCATCAATAGACCCCTGATCGCATGCGAACGGCGCAGCCAGCTACATTGACGCTCTGGGGCTCTCGATGAGCTTTCCTGTGCATTTTACGTGCAAATATTCATTGGAACACCGGTATGCATATTGATGCGCGTTTGGGAAGAACCACGCGCTCATGTCATCAATATAATCAAGCATACTTTTTTGCTGCCCGTTGCTACTGAAGAGAATTTGGATCAGGGGCTCAGTTAAAGCTGAGATGCAACATTCAAACCTTTTGCAACATTGACACTTTTTGCGCGATGAGCCGTGACGTCACATGAGGATGAATTTTCCCTGCGGAAATATAACGCTAGATACGGTCAATTTCTTGCGGTTCAGTTTAATATTTTCTCCCATGTACGCCCATGTACACCTTTACATAGCTTGCTCTAAAATGTGTGTAGGTTATGCTTACTTCATACGTACAGGCGGAATACGGTAGGTCACGCTTACTTTATATATATATATAAATATACTCTATGGTACAGTGTCATTTGAACACTATATATATACATATAGTGTACAAATGCCACTTTACTATTTTAAATATTTTTTACATAAAAACTACAAACCATGAAGAGTTCTAGTAAACTGCCTTTGAAAGAAGAATATTTTGAGTTCTTGATACAGGCTGATCATAATAAGACATGGATTCAAACGATAACATACTTTAGAAGCCCCCAAAAGTGGCTGGGAAGCAGCCGTTGTGCGATGTAATTCTCAATATCATGGCTCATCAATTGGAATAAGGAGGATTTTTATGAGAAAATTAAACAAGAGTCCGTCTAAACCTTGTATTTTTACTCATGTAGTAAAATTCAGAACAAACGGGATTCTGCTACGACGATGGTCGAACTGGATGGCCAAGGTCATCCGGCAGTGAAGAATTTCAGCTTTGGTGCCCTTGGCCCCCCAATCGCCGGATTTGACTCCTCCAGATTTTTTTGTGATATTTAGAGAGTAAAGTTTTTTGTAAATATTCCGAATATTTTTCAAAAACTCAAACGGAATGAAATTGAATAAATTCACAACATTTCACTAGATATTCTTGGATGTAGGATGCAAAACACACAGCAAAGAGTTCGTTTGTGCCTTGATAGTATTGGAAAACATTTGATGGTAATTATTTTCAAGTAAAATTTCCCAGTATTCATTTTTCATTCTCAATTTACTCAAAAATTTATAGTTTGTGTAGCTTTTGCGCAACAAATGTTTAAAATAGTGAAGTGACTTTTGGACGACCCTGCATAAGTTGGGCTCATTCTGAACATTATTTAGTTAACAAAAGATGAAGTCGTGATATCCAAAACACAGCGATGTCTGCTCCAGTGTTAAAAGATCTCTTACAACTCCTGCCTGGTATGTATATTAATTTAAGTCTCCCAGCATGTTTCCAGGCAATTATGATTATTACAATAGCTAGCAGAACATATGGAAATTTCAAAGTTTGGTTTTTAGATCTATGCATCTTAAATTAGGATTAACATTCAGAGAAGTATGATTTCGTTTATCTTTTTTTATTTAATCAAATAGATAACATCCAGGGCTCATATTTCAAGGAAATTCGTATCTTTCTGCCATTCAAAGAGATTTCCATTGATAAAAATATTTGAAGCTCAGTTGCTGGAAGCAAGTAGCCAGGATACCATGACCAGGGGCTCGAATTTCCATTAAATTTCAAAAGCCGCTAATTTTCCCCTACCTAATTATTGGGACGACGTAACAAGCGAAGAAACGACGTTATTGAAATTATTTAAGACTACATTAACGGCCAATGAGAGTATGAGCATCGTCAATGGCAACAAGGATAATACATATGAAAAATAACCCCAAAAACTTTTGCCAAGTTTTAACACGTGGTATTCTTAATCAGAAACGTATTTTTGATAAATTTCTCGTAAGATGGCGAGTTCTTGGATGAGTTCTGATTGAGTAGGAGCGTTTGGCCGGCAGTATTTATGGCATTGATACTTGTAAGGAAGCACGTACAGGGTGGCCCAGAAGTAACTGACCCTCGTATTGATGAGTACATAGGACACGAAGTTACATATATGGAATCCTATTAAAATGCGGCATCCAAATTAACAGGGTGAGTTACTTCTGGGACACCCGGTATTTGAGCGTAGCAGTGCAGTATCGAATAAGTTAGTACGAAATCACATCGCACTCACGCCTTTTTACACATCATATCAACAGCTCACCCGGAGTCTCGCGTACGTATGTCCCGTCGAATTTTAAAAGACACTGTAAATTTACCTCAATTATGAAGGGAAGAAAATTAAATGTTTATTCCATCG
Source organism: Orchestia grillus (assembly GCA_014899125.1). NCBI lineage: Eukaryota > Metazoa > Arthropoda > Malacostraca > Amphipoda > Talitridae > Orchestia > Orchestia grillus. The sequence continues at coordinate 936 of VOMN01090652.1, read as the reverse complement.
TAGAAACTTGGGGTATTCTTAAAGAAACGCAAATATTTTTTCTGAACGTCGATGATCTTTCAAAGTTACTGAAATTAAACCTATGATAGATTTCCAAGTCAGAAATACATAGTCTAAAGAATACATTTATTTGCTCTGAAAACAGGGTAATTGGCCACTTAATTAAGAGAAAATGTTAATGAGAACTAAAGCTTCCGTAGCAAAGTGCTTATTTTGATGATTTTGGTCTAAACTTCAGTGGTCTTTGAACAGAAAATTTTGAGAAGAACAATTAATATCCATAAAAAGTGTTGAGAGAATGGAACTAACGAATTTATTGAGCTTATGGATATTTCAAATAACTCCCATAGTAACTTCAATGGGCTCGGAAATTAGAAGACATGCAGAGTAGAAAAAAGAGAAAAATCTGATTTTGCTTCAGACGTTCAAGTAACACATTGATATTGAAAAGTACTCGATCAAGGAACATTTTCATAAGAAGTGCTCAACATGGCGATCATTCATTGAGAGATGTAGCAAATAAGGAGTGAAAATGAACATGTGCTTGGCCAACACCTCGACTCGCAACAAACTTCATAAATGAGCGTTTCACGTTCGCCTGCTTGCTCATAATATAAAATTATTTTACGATGCGTGATAGTCTGATAAAGCTTATCCCGTGTCTGCTCTCACTAAATTGGTTGTGAATAAATATTTCAAGATCAATTTCAGTGCTGCGAGTTCTTCTGTAATAAGGTTTGTATTGCCCTTTAGATCAACTTCAGTGCTACGAGTTCTTCTGTAATAAAGTTTCTATTGCCCTTTAAATCAATTTCAGTGCTGCGAGTTCTTCTGTAATGAAGTTCCTATTGCCCTTTAGATTAATTTCAGTGCTGTGAGTTCTTCTGTTGTAAAGAATTCGTAGGTAGGCGTGGGAGTAACATGTTGGATGGGATT
>VOMN01090649.1:24812-38695 GCA_014899125.1 Orchestia grillus | reverse complement strand
TAGTTCCAGTCTCCATTGAACGCCTCCATAGTATGGCCAGAGGTATCTTGAGCTGTTTTTTGCATTTTCTCAACAGGATGTCTGGGATCCCGTCGGGGCCCGCCGCAGATATCGGAGAGAGTTCTCCAATGCAGTTTACCAAGTCTGATTCGGTAAAAACTACTTCGCTCATTAGGACAGGTTCTTCGCTTAATAGAAGATCCTTTAGTAGAGCATCAAGGTCTTGGGGTTTGTAGGTTTGCTAAAAACAGACTCAAACTCTTTCTTCAGAACCTCGTATTTCGCATTTGATGAACTGATTATGTTGCCCTCCACTCGGAACGGCCCAATTAATGACTTGGTCCGTGCTTGGTCTGTATGTGTAGAAGTATTTCGGGTTTGCACGAACTGCATCAACTGCTTAAATGAGCTTAAATGAGGTTAACTACCTAACTCGGCTTGTCACATTTTACCCCGGCGCCTGAAACAGCTTCCCCGATACCAGGGTAAGAAGTTAGCGAGAGATTGCGAAAGACAAGAAATATTGAGGAACGATTGTGATGTCGCATCATCACAATCGTTCCTCAATTTTTCTTGTTACCTCGGTAATTACTTCGGCAATGTTAAATGACACAGTCCCTTATAGCTCAACTAAATACACATCTTGATATCTTGATTAAATTCAACACATTGGTTCCAGAATTATGAGGGCACAAACAATCATAAATTTTTACCCCGGCTTACCCAACTTGTTTTTGTTAGGGATCGCGAATGAAAAATTTTGCTAATCTATTTGGTTTTACAAAAATGAAAGCTTAAACTCTCATTCGAGTCGCTCTGCCAACAAATAGTTGCGAGGTAATTATTTGTTGAAGCTAGTGATCTTTGATTCTTGAAAGCTCGATGCATTACATCAAAATGATATTCGTCGATTCTTCTTACGGGTGTGTACCGTTTTTTTCTCATTAATAATTTTCATTATTAGTAAAAGTAAGTAGTCTTAATGAGTATAATATTTATGAATTTGAGGTAATGTTTCAATCCAAGTTCAGATATATACTTGATCATATAATACGATAATGATCTTTAAAGCACTTTGCAGCGGGATTAACGGGACAATACTCTTAAAGCTGTTTTTTAACACCGAACTCCTGAAGCAGGAAAATTTACCACAACGAGGAAAAGAAGATGAGACCCTGCTCTGAGAATCATGTATTTTATTATAAGGAACAATCAATGGGCGATCCAGAAATATTTGTTTCATATGTGTAATTAAACTGGGGCCAATCCTATAGGAACACTCTCTTCAAATTTAAGAATTTCTCTTAATTTATAGTTTGACTTTCCATTCATAGAGATTACTCTCTGTTCTGTTTTCAGACCTTAATTTCTAATACATTTTACTGATAGAATACTTTCTTAGTTAGTCGTACGGCTCAATAAATCTCTTATAGTTATGTATGACACTCCTGAGTGCGGCACTCAGTGAATTGAAGCTCTTCTAGTGGGGACTTCTCAGTGAAAAATTAGTAATTAATTTCATTTGAAAGCAAACGTCTTGCAGTGTAAGGAAATGAGTCGATGATTTTGTAAAAAGAAGTTCTGGTTGACTATACAGGTTTGACGTATATTCTTACGCAAAAAGTTTTCAACAATATAAGAAGTAGAGTGAAGTGCGGTCATCGCGTAACGAAGTATTTAAGAATGCACTGAAAGATGTTAGTGCAACTATGAAACATTTTAGCATACATAAGTAGCCATGAGAGGCGATGTGCCACACGTTCAAAACGATGAAAGCCAAATTTTATTTTCAAATTAAATCTTCTGATGCAATATCCTGTTCATCGCCCTGGGTAACTTCCCAAGCGCTCGTTACCCTCCACCGAGCGGTGACGGAGCATAGGCCTGACCACATTCTGATCGAGTCTCTCAAACGACAATAACTTTCGTGGCCGTACGGGGTCTTCCCCCGTCTGTAGACCCTGCTGCGACATCGCCTGTAAGCTCGGCTGCTCGACGGTATTACACCAGTCCAATTGTACACCAGTCCTGATCTTATGACCCCCTTCATGTACTAGTTTCCTGATCGAAATTCTGCCGCTGAATACACAAGAAGTATAGTCGAACATTAAAAGGAATATTTTATGTAGACTAGTCAAAGGCAGGCTGTAGTATACAATGCTGGTGTCTGCCTGAACAGTCGTTGAGACACTGAAAATTTATTTGCATTCGACAGTAGTCCACAGAAAATCAAACAACTCACTGTACATTTTAATTTCAAGTAACATTGATAATTTTCGCTGTTAAACCTATAGCACTCTGGTACGCCAGTCTTTCCCTACATTTGAGAGCAATGGAGAATAATATTGAATAATGTCAAATAAAGTTCTTAGTTACTCAAAAATTTATTGTACACTCCTATTATACTGGAATTTCATTTTAAAATTGGAACAATGTAGAGATTTTTTTAAATTTGAAGCTTTGATGCAAAAGATCCTTCAAGCATTCTACCAAGGACGCAATTTTTAGGAATTATCACCGGAAATTTAGTGCACCAATGACCTACCATATCAAATTGGTACTTTGAGAGAGCTGCTAATTTTCCCGACGTTTTCAGAGGTTAACGTTGAAGTTGATCAAGTCTCCATACTTAGTAAAATGACTTATCCAGAATCGAATCAAAACAAGAAACTAAAAACAACCATGAATTGATGGTAGTGATTTGACTGTATTCCTCTTTAGCCGTTCAAGTGAGAGATGGCGCGTTTTCCCCTGGCAGCCCAAAAGTTCTTCCTGCCTCTGTTGGCCCAAAAGTTGGGAACTTTGAACTCTCTACCATTCAGACGAGATAGAGCAGAGGCATAATCATTGAAAGCCTTCTTTTCCCGGTCGTTCATTTGTGAAGGAAGGTCCCATGAACTCTCCACACCACCCTCATCGCTGGCGCTAAAATCATTTGTTGGAGAAGACTCTGATTTCTTTCCGCGAACAACCCAGAAAATAGGCTGCTCTAATGATTCTGAGCTAGCTGGCAAATCTCGGTACCCAAGAACATGCTCTGGTACGAATTCACTTTGGCCCCCAGCGTCCAGCAGGTTGTAAGCAGAATCCCTGTAGTCAGAGTTAACCAGTCTTGCGAAGCGGTTGAACATTGCAGGTTCCACAGCTTTTTTACCTCTAGCTGGCCAGAAACGCCTCCCTCGACTCATCCAAAACTTTGAACCATCACCGCCGATGTTTTTCCAGAGGGCTTTCTGAATCTGAGGACTCGGTCCATTAGGGTCGCGCTTTTCAAGGTAAGATTCAGAGTCATCAGAATCTTCAGATGCTTCAGTTCTCTGTCGTTTCCCCCGTGCAGCCCAAAACAGCCTATCACGTCGCTTTGGGGTCTCACCTACCATCTTGAGCCTACGAAGATTCTCATTCATTTCACTTTGGCTTTCGCCTTCCGAGGTATCGTCATCCCAATATTGCAATGAAGCTGCGTAGTTATTGAAAGGCTCAACTAGAGAGTCATAAGTAGGGTCTCTCATGTAATAAAATGCATTATCTCTTTCAGACGTAGGATTCAGAGCAATATCTCTCACATCCTTTTTTCCCCTAGGTATCCAAAAAGCCCTGTTGGAAAGACGTTTGCCCAAAAGATACGGATTTGATCCCCAGTTTGAAATACCGTTGGCAGCCCTTTTACTAACACTGATAGACTGTTGTTTATCATCGTTGATAGCGTGCAGTTGGTCATTCTTGCGAGCTTCCGATGGGTTTCCTCCATCTCCACCGTACGAGGGAGCGTCATCATTCGAAGTGGAGTGGCTGGCCTCCCAAAGTACCTTGGAGCTGTGCTGCACTGGCGCCCATATCGCCTCACTGTACTGGAGGTCTCCAGTGTACGATCGATCACCAAGCTCCTGAAAATAATATTTATTTAACTTACATGATGAAATCTATACCTTAATTAAAGCTTTTTCATTTTGAGGACGGAAAAATCTTTCGAGCGAAATTAAATGCAATGTGAGTAGCGAAATCAGAATACGTGCTTATACTTTGGCATTTCCTTCGAGTTTATCGGGTTTTGAACATTTTTATCAGTTTCTCTTAAACGGATGTTGTCAGTAACTCGAAGAACGTCACGACATTCACAGTCGAGGCAAGAATATTACAGAATTTGCTAGTGTCTTAGAGTCCTTTTAAAACAGTCTCTCAATCCGTTACCTCAGATTTCATTAATTTGCTGAAAATCGAAGACATGGATTTAAGTGGTAAATATCTCATATTGGTTAACTTCATCACACTTAATTGTAATTGAACTCTGCTAATGACAACTCATGTATAAAATGTGTTTCCTCGGTGAATTAGATAATTTCTCACTCAGGAGAAGTTGGAAAGCACACGAACTGCTTTTTACAGTGTGAAGCAAAGTTACGCTCATGAAAATTAAACTCTCATTGAGTTGAGCGACGCAGGACTCCTGCTTCACGGGAGCTTCATTTAAGAAACCCGCGACCACAATTCCAACGTACGAAGAATCGGAAACCTGTTATCCGATTCTGCATTCGTTCAATTGGATATTCCGTAGCAATACTGTGGATGAATTGAGAAGATCTTTGTCTATTTCTCGTGAAGGACTATACTGTGTACGATCAATTGACAGGAAGAACAGCATTCATGTGTATGAAATCATAAATTAGAACGAAAAAATAAAATTTGTTTCACTTTGGATGTTCAGATTACAGGATTGATTACGTACAACCATCAAGATCATATTATTTTTTACAATACAAAGCATAAGCATTAGTAATACTCAGATTACAACGATTTGTTTTCAAAAAAGATTCCATAAGCCTTCTGCGGACCATGTTCATTATAGGATGGATAGTCACATTTTGTAATTCGGTGTACATACATTATTCTCAGACAAATTCAGAGGTAACAGAGCCCCCTTCGCTGTGATGGCTTGTTGCCTAAATTTAGGAGTGTAGTTCTGTGTGACCTGCGTACATCAGTCAACATAGTCGTCATGTAATGAGGAAAGAGTGAAGAAGTGATACCAGTAGAACAGTTTGTTGCATACTAGTGCAATATTTATTGAACAGTTCTATTGATTCTTACTGAAATCAATGATCAGCTTTTACTGTAGAGTTAATCTCGTAAATGTTTCGTCGTAATCGCATTCAAGGTACAACGTACACATGCAATCAAATCATAAGAGACCGTTAAAATGAATGTAGTTCAATGGCCAGCTCAAAGCCATAATATGACAATTTCTTTCTTAGTTAGTACGCCACTGAATGATTTTATTGATGTTTTTACTGTCTCTGCTGATCGCACTTGTTCAATAATTAATTTTGCGATTACTGTTTTTGAATAGGTGAAATTGAAGTAAAATACACTTTCCCTTGCAAGTAACACAATTTTATTGTAAAATGCTATTAGCTCACAGGTTTCAAATTTGTATTCAGATGAGAAAATTGGCATCAGTTAATGAAAGAGGTTACCTCTGAGCCGGAGTTACTCGAAGAAGAGTTCGTTTCAGCTGCGAAGGCCAGCTGGGGGCTGTGGCAGAGCGTCAGAGTCAGCAACAGGGTAACTTTCCAATGTACGCACGCCATCTTGTTTGACGGCGACGCCATCTTGTGTGTGACTGATGCTCTGGTGGCAATCGCAGCCACAGGCGTTGCGGACTCTGAAAACAATGACTGTCGGTAATATCTTCGAATTTAACGTGTTACGAAAACTCAGCAAAAATTGAAAGATGAAGGAGAGAGTTAACATTTGTCATTAAACAATTTATCTTCGGAATCCTTACGGAATGTACGGACTTGCCATTTTGTCACGAGCAAAGTATCATTGAGTAACTTATCAAAATATCAGAGCGATTAAATGAATTATCAATTACTTAGAGCATGTGAAGAAGAATAGCTAAAATTTTGCAGTTCTTAACTCGGAAACAATTGATGAACAATTTTTTTTCAATCACCCCACTGGGAAATAGCTTCCTAAAGCTAAGCAATCTCATGCAAAGCGAAATTTTTTCGTTTGAATTTTGCGCAATTCATCCCGATTCCGTTAATTATTTTACAAGTCATCGTTCCAAATTCCCTCGTAATACTTCCGCTTCTGCTAAGACATTCTACTTTGCGAGTCAAATCCTTAAAGCTAGTTCGTTTACAAAAATATATCAATTTTACAGCGGTACTACATGAAGGAATATCTTGAAGCAATGTGCATGGCGCTGTAGGCATTAAATTATGCTCACGTACTGAGCACTTCCATTTTGTTGAACTTTAGTTTGACACCTTATTGAATCCCCAAAACTAGTGAAAAGTTTTCACTCCGTTTCCCCGAACTTTGTTTTCACATAAGCTACGTTACTAAATACATGACTGAATATTTTCTAATACGTGCGTGAGCTGCCAAGTGACCAGCAATCTTCCTTTGTTTACAACTCGTTGTGCCCATCGAGCGTCACTGCATCTGAGTTCTACTCACTAAGCGGAATACTACATAGAACGCTGCAAGCCACGATGACTGATACAATAGAAGTACTTTTCTCCATTGTTCTTCCTCGCGTACTTGACAGTGTTTTAAAAATTGTGAAGTAGCAGTTTAAAGTTATACATTAAAATTTCAGACTCGTTTTCACTAACTTGAATCCTTAAAGTTTGACGTCCTGTATAGAATTAAAAATAAAACTGTCTTATGATGAAAAAAAAAACATAAATTCTGAAATTGGCTAATCGTTAATTTTTTCGTAGCCCATTACGCACATACGTTCGGAGATCTGATTTCAAATTATTGCTCTTCGTATTTTTGCTACTTTACAATATTGTATAGAAATAAAGAATGTGCTAAACCACGAACAGGTCTAAATATACAGATATTTACGAGGTGGTTCTTCTCCATCACCTTCATTGTAGATAATTTAAGCTACAATAATTCCTTGCGTCAGCGTCTGCAGGACAGAAGTATTATGCAGATTTTACTGTTTGCCTTGACGAGCTAAACCGAGACCTAAGGTTAGGAGATCGACTGAATCCAAAATTATAAACAAGATGAAGCACCCTTGGAGCCGCGGATGTGAATCGAATTAAGCAGCTTGTTGGCAGACTGCCGAACCTTCAAGCATCGGGCACGTGGACCTACACGTGCCCTTCTCCTGCTATTCTATTTTGAGTCACAATAAATTGAGGTAAATGCGAATTCCAATTCTTTTTTTGGGCTTGGCTAAATGTTTCCACGAATCATTTTAATTTTGTCGTACCTCACTGGGTAGAACTTACGAGGACTCTGTTTTTCATGAAATTTAAAAATGTCTGCTTATGCGATCGTTATTACGTCTAAGGTTGTTTAATGTGCAGGGTGGGCGATAAGTAGGATAGCCCTTTTATAATGTAATGATTATAGGTAGCACTGATACACTAAAAAAAACTTTAGAATATCCTCTATTGTATTAAAGTAACCTGATCTTTTTACTATTTAAAGTTTCAGGGCAATATTTTTTAAAAGGAAAATTTTGTAAGATGGGTACCTTGCTTCTTGACCACCCCCTCTAGATTTAGACAACTGAATCTTGGAAGAAAATAGGAGATTTACTCCAATTAATATCATTAAGAAGTGTAAAAGCTGCGTTGGATTTAGTGTGTGGAGTAGGTATAGAAAAACCAGCATTTTGCGACCAGCATAAAAATCACATAATAAAATAATTTATTTATCTGATTGGCTAGGATTTTCTTTTCACAAAATTAAGAACTACACATAAGCTCAACCTTTCACGCATCGATTTATATTTGTGTTTGTTTCTGTTACATCCATATTATGAATGGAAGCTTGCAAGCCTTGAGTACTTAAAATTGTGTGGAAGGTCCACAGGAAGGGTATAATGATCAACAGTTGCTTGAGTTGTGGTGACTTGTTAAACAGAAAAAACTTTTGTGCTTTTGAAACTTTCTTTCATAAGCTCCAAGAAATTGTTCACCTATTGTTCTTTGAACTCCCGTTATTTTTAACCTTCATTAATCGGTTTTCAAAGCTGTAACCAAAGTTTGATTACATGCAAGTAATGAACAGGCATTAGTCTTCATTTAGAGTTGACAAAGTAGGGATACTTGTTTTCAGCTGGTCCACAATGATGGGAGAAAAGCTAGACGTCTCAGAATGACAAAAAAAGCTATTATATTTAGTCGGGCTATAGAACACCCAGTAAAGGAAGTAGCGCAATTCGCTGTTGTTTCATGCCGCATTATTATGCAGGTCTACCAACAATAGAAACAATCCAGTACATACTTCCATTCAAGGCAAAATTATGGTCGGAAGAAAATTCTAACCGATAGGGATGGCCACCTTGGGTCTGTAATTGTAGACCCTAACCACTTCGCATCAAGGATGGAACCACTGTGAAGCGATAATGGTGGCCCTTTTGCTGTTTCTGAACAAATTCTGGGTAAAAAACTCCATGCAATGGATCTATTGAGCTTAATGGCACGTAAACGACCGATGTTAACACCTTCCATCAAGACCACTAGCTTAAACTGGACCAAAGCACACGCACGTAGGGCTGTAGAGGAGTGGAGAAGTGTCATGTGGCCAGACGAATCACGATTCTGTCTCTATAGCAATGGTGCCCGCCGTCGTGTGCATCAAAGATCTCATGAAGCCTCGAACGAAGTCTTTGTGCAGAGGGAGATACAAGAAGCAGATGGATCTGTCTTGTTTTAAGGCTCTTTCAAATACACAAAAGTAAGACCTTTGATTGAAGTGTTCGACAAACTGAATCATCATGGCTACATTGAGCTGCTAAGTAACCAAGTTTTATCACCTGAATAATATCTGAATGATGAAAGGCATATTGCTTTGATAATCTTTCAGGATGACATCTGCCTGGCAGATCGCGCTAGATCTATCATCGATTCGTATGACAGTTGTTCAGCATCTGTCAGATATTTAGACTGGCCAGTTAAGTCCCCAGACAAAAACTCAATAGAAATTTGTGGGACCGCCTATATGGACAAGTTGGACGTCGAGAAGATCATCCACGTGATCAGTTGATACAAGAGTGGTTCAAAATCAACCTGGTGGGCAATGAAATGCTTATAGACTCAAAGCAGCACCGAATTACCGACATTATTCGTGCTCGTAAAGGTCCTACACCACATTAATTGTAGGCGACTGTTTTTTTTTTGTTCCGGGAGCTTATATACTAATCTTTCCGTATAGAGATGGAGTCATATATTTTAGCTCGAAATTCCTGAAAATCTTTAAAAATTAAACTATGAGATCCCTCGCAGCAGAAAACGGTGGGCAACCGCCTCAGTCAGCAATCGAAAGTTTGGTCTAGAAGAGTTTCTATGAATGAGTATATCCAAAACGTAAAACACAAGTCTTTCTAATCAAAAGAATTAGATCATACACTAGCAGCGTTTGCATTTTGTTATATGGATTTATAAAAATGTAACCTAACGTAACTTTACGCACTGAAAACTGTTCACTCGGAATAGAAGCATGAAAACTTATGTCATGGAGCCAGCGCATAATATTCATCAATATATTTACCGAGATAGAACGCCATTTCCCCAGAGCTGGAGCAAAGGTTACTGATGAATGTATATTTTTGCGAGCTTGAGCTACACACTCAGGTGAACTTGCCATCATTCGCCAAGCTCGATTACAGGGAGCTTTGATGAATTAATCGAAGTGCTTCTGGGCGCAAGAACGGCCAATGGTAGTGAGGTCTGCGCCACGGTCTCCCTGAGGGCGCGTGGGTTGAGTGCTCTACCAGCGGTAACTCGGAAAAGTGATCAGCTTAATTACAGAGTCTGTGGCGGACTTGGCGTCCAGTGAATTAATGCCTCGACCTTACAAAACAAATCGAGGTTACTGGTAAGCCTCACAGCCCTCAACGAGCTTTATAGGTGTTTCCAATAACAAATTTTTCACGTCATGACCTGTCTTGATCACGTTTCTATTTATGCCAGTTTTACTAGAGTACAAACGAGTTTTTCTTGTATTTTATAGGCACTTTGTTAACTTCGATAATCAAAAACATTACTTGTTTTGAGCTTAGGCTTGCGTGGGGGGTCTTTCTTGAAGTCGAGAACTGGCGGTACTGACTATTTAACGACAGTTTTGCATACGAACCTTTCAGCATTTTTGATAGGCCTGGATAGCTAGCCGAAATGAGTAGGATAAATTTAGCTTCAGATATTCGCTTTACGTTTCTATTTAAAACATATATTCAAATCGCACACCATGAGTAGCCTCCGTGGTCGAAAGCAATGTGCTATACTTTCTTCCTCGATGCTGTATACTCTCCAGTGTTAAGCCTTTGACTGATGGTGACTGCTATGTGAACCAGCAAAGTTCTCACTCAGTGTGTACTAAAATCGTGTTTTCATTTTTCTCTATTTTAGCTGCAATGTTTTAGGTAGTAAAAAAAAGGTACATTTGGAAATTAACGATCATTATTAGTTTAAAAGCAAATATTCATGAAATAAAACATTGAAATTTAGCTCCAGAAACTTGTTCCTTGAATGCTCAAGGATGTGTGCGGTTGGCACAGCACGTCACCAGGTTTGTGGGGACAGTCTGCGCGTCACACGCCGTCACTGTTTATTCGTGAATAATATAGAACATGATGACTATTTTATGCTGATTTATTTTATACTTCAGTCCCCTTATCAACTGTAGTCATGAAGGTCACACAGCGTGCGCTGGAATAGAATATGGTAACTCATTTATCCTGTTAATTCTATGCTGCAACGCGTCTACCAACACGAGTGGCGACAGTCGCGCAGCAAGCGTTGAGTGTAAGACGACTTCAGGACCCCAGTAAAAAGATGCAATAAATACGACCATTTGGTGCTACTGCAACTGCGGTGAGGTATCACGTACTAACATAATTTTGAATACAAATATTTTTTTTTGTTCCACGGTTGATTGTATTTTCTCTTTTAAATTGCAACGCTCAAGAGTGTGTTATTGTAAAAATTTCATAGAGAAAATCATTTGGTTAATAGCTCATAAAAACGCATAACTAACCAATAGTGTGCATGATTTTCAATCAGATAAAAACGATTGACAAAATGCGAGTAAGTTTGTGGACGCGAAAGACTCGCTTTTGCATTTTCCCAGGTGAATAGGATGTAGCTGACATATAGTCAGCATTCCAAATTTCCTCAAGGAGCTTATGAATAGTTAATCATGAAGTAACTCTCGTTCAGCAGTGCAGATTCACAATATTTCCTCCGAACGTCCCGCTCGTGGAGAGGTAGTCGATGTCAAAGGGGAGGGTCGAGAGAGCGTCAGTGTACTTCACGCGACGGAGCGTAAGTTTGATCATCAAACAAAGTGAGACTCCAGCTCTCCGAGGGACACAATTTATTTTGCACCGCAGAAATGGAGCTTGCGCTGTGTTTGGTCGATGCAATCCTCATAGTCCTAGTACGGGTGAGGCAACCTGGCCCTCACGACGTCGTCTCCTGAAGTGGAAGTTTAGATGGCGACGCTCAGTAAATCATCCAATTATTGACACACTGAAGACAAATGAAAGTCTCCCGAGGCTGAGACTTATTTCAGCTTCGCTTGGCAACCAATGAGCAGAAAGTTACTCGTCCGAATTGGGATATCGAAACAAGTTGCGGTTGCAGCCCTATAGTTCCTCATAGGATTAATGAGTCTCTATTGTATAATTGATTTAGCATAAGAAAAGTAAACTATTGAATAAAATTTGTCCTTGTATTTGTACCGAACGTATCAATGATGTAAGAGGAAATTTACCTCTGAAAAATCGCCTTGAAATTGATAAATTATAATGTGTTGTAGTGAACGTACTCAATTACAATAAGAGTCTATCGCACTACTCATAAAAGTTTTTTAATCTGCACGTCACAAAACATTTCAGTTGATTGATCGAACATATATCTGAACTGTGAGGATTCATGATTACACCATTGGAAGCCTACGTCATTTAAATAAGCTTTTATTCAAATTTTGACCACGTATTCATGGAGTGTTTTGATGGAGGAAACGTTTGTTTGATTTTTCTAGTTAGCCAGGGTTTTTCTAAGAATAGACTATAACCGTACTTTTAAAAGGGCAGTGTTTGGACATAAGTATTTGTTCAACTCTCCTTTTGATGTATTTTGAAAATTTCACGCTCTGGTTTGGAGTAAAAAGTGCAGGTAGTTCAGAGAAAATATATTTTCCAGAATATTTAAAACAAATAAAACTAAATTTTGAGTAACCTGAATATCAACTATGCAAAAAATGTATGAGACAAAAGTATTTGGCCGAAACTAAAAACAAGTCGTAAGCATTTAGTGGTGTGACCTTTGTTTGACCTAACAGCATGAAAACGATTATTGTAACTGAAAACTAACTTTTTCCTCTCCGTTTGTGGTATCTTGTTCCATTCTTGCATTTAGATGATCCTAAAATTGGCAAGGTTTTCTGAAGTTCTTCTTTGTACGCCAGTTTTGAATATTTACCACTAACTGTCAGTAGGATTGAGGTCAGACGATCGGTTAGGCCACGGAAAGACATATTTTCTAATTGAGGACCATTTTTGTTAATTTTGCCCTATGTTTAGGACATTGTTTTGCTGAAAGATCCACTTGGACCTGTCGCAGGATTTTCTTGCAGTCGGCAGCAGCTTTTGTTCTATCTGTCTGTACATGGAACTATCAATTTCTCCATTAAGACTTAAAGCTCCCCTACATCATGGACAGTATAACAGCCCCACACCACGGTGCTTGCTTCTCCATGATTGACGGTAGAAATGGTGTTCTGAAAATCATAGGGAGTCCCTGGTTTCCTCCAATCATGACGAGCGCCGTTTTGGCTGAAAAGTTCATTTCAGCTTTCATCGGAAAATACAACCCGTTTCCAAAACTCAATTCCTTTGTCAAGTTGGTCTTTTTCAAATGTTAAACAGTTCTTCACATGCTTTACTGTAAGAAAAGGAGTTTGGCATAGAGTGAAGGCTTGTAGTGCTATTCGATGAAATTCTCTGGTAACCGTTTTTCGACTGGCATGAATTCCTTGTAACACCAGTTCCTCCTGTAGGTATGCACGGGTTGTCATGGGCTCATTCGTCACCTCACTCAGTCAGCATAGAGCGTCGAGAGCTTCCCTTGATCTTGTGAGGGGCTCCGACTTTGGGCAGACTGGAGATTACCCCAGTTTCTCGATGCTTTCCGAACTATTGCCTCAACAGTTGATTATGGAACCATGCGTAACACGCTGAGCAATTTGCCTATAGGTTAATGCCTCACTACGCAGTATAATTATTTGCTTTTGAAAAGTTTTAGGTATTTCTTTGACTTTTGGCATTGTATTCACTAAACATCAATTCTTAACAAAATCTAGAGGGGTAATGATTGTGCCGATCTTAATTCGCTTACGTTACTTATGCTTCGGGAAGTTTCTGGAAGCATTTTAAAAAGTTATTTAGTCAAGGTGCTCAAGTTTTGGAGAAGAACAACAATGATTTAACATGGTTTCAATTCTGGCCTAATACTTTTGTCCCGTACATTTTTTTCGGTAATTTGATTTTCGGGTTGTCTATAAATTTTGTTCAGTTCTGTTTAAATATTCTGGAAAATTTATGTTCTCTGAACTACATGTACACTTTCCAAAAAACCAGAGCTCGAAAATTTCAAATCACATCTAAAATAGAGTTGTTGAAATACTTGAGTACAGGCCCGGTAATTTTAAATTTATTAAACAGTTATTAAGAGCAAAACCAATAGAGTAAGCACAGACGTGCTCATTACACTGCTTGGGTGGCTTCAGAGGGCTGTCATAGCTACATACTCCCAACACTCTACATTCCCAGTACCCACACTCCCAGTATTCACACTCGCAGTACCCACACTCCCAGTATTCACACTCGCAGTACCCACACTCCC
>VOMN01090649.1:0-24774 GCA_014899125.1 Orchestia grillus | reverse complement strand
CCCGTAACCACACTCCCAGTACCCACACTCCCAGTACCCACACTCCCAGTACCCCTACATCAGAATCCACACTCCCAATACCCATACCCCAGTACCCACACCCCAGTACCCATAACGCTTCGCCACTCCATCAGGACACAGCCCTCCCACATTCAAGAATCCCAACACCACCACGAAATGCTCTCAACACATTGTATCCAAACGCTCAACACTCCCTGTACGAAACACTTCCACCTAACACTCCAACTCACAACCCTTGAATCGCCGTAAGCCGCCCAACACTAAGCGCCAGTAACACTAATACTATTCCTAACACTCAACACTCGTATCATACACGACCCCGTTTCCTCACCACCGTCAGAGGGAGGGGTAAGAGACCTGGAGCACTGCCAGCCCTGTGCGGACGGCGGCCCTGACAGCAAACTCAGTATATGCTGAACCTGCGCCTTCTCATTCCGTCCTACGCTTTCTCGATTGTAAGAATGAAACTGGAATTTAGTGTATAAAATGTGTGGAGGGAAGCAGCTCTCATCTTGACGTACATTCTTAGAAACGGTCCTTAAAGGAATTTGATTTACTTCAGTTCGTCTCGATGTAACTCTTGACGATATGTATTGAACCGTGTACATTCGGCTTCTGAAGTTGCTATATTTAATCCTTCTTGCACTTAACACACTTTCTGAACTATCCTAACAAAGATCTAGTAAATTTCAGCCGTTCTTGACAAGGTCATGGAAGTGATGACGTCAAGTTGTCTGCTTTATTGCCCTAGTCTCTCTTTCTAGCTTACGAGGCTTTCCGTTTTTGCCCATAGCTGAAGGTCGCTAAGCCTTTAGCAGCGGAATTATTGCTCCGATGTTGAGTCAACTTCGTACCCTAAGTTTGTATTTTTGGAGCTAACGGCTCGAGGTCATGTTTTTTATGTCTCACAAATAAGGTGGGCCTTGTCTTCTCACGTCATTTCAGATGTTGGCTTAGAGTTTTTTTCCCTATTAGCTTTATCATAAGCACCAATCATAAAACTGCAGCTGATACCTCCGTTGAGTGCTAACGCCACGACAGATATTCTAGACCTTAACTTATGGCTACAGAATTTTTTGTTGCTTTTTGTTTCACTTGTCGCAAAGCTTTGGCGAACTTAAGGAAAATGGATCTGACATATGTAATGGGATAGCTTATTAACTGCATGAACAAGTTCAATTTTTTCTTCGATATAACTTCTGATATACTATATTGTTTTCATTTGGTGACGGGACACATTGATAGAAAATCATCAAATACTGAATTATGTTTTTCATGATGATATTCCAGGTCAAGGCACTACTCGCCCATACATTAACTTATCATGACTGCTGTCCCGGACCGAGACCGGAGCTCCAAAGGCCTTGTTGACACTCCTCATGCGCAAGCAGACACTTGTTCGCTACCGCTGCCAAGCCTTGTGATGACGTCACCGCTACCTCGCCGTGGCGCCAGCATGTGGAGCTGGAGAGCAATGGCGGGTCGATGTCTGCATCAAAAGTTCCATGCTCAACATTGCTCGTAGTGGTGCATGGAACTGGCAGTTCGGTGGTCCTATTTATTGAGCAGGAAAGCTTAATTTGCGGTTCTGGGGTCGCTCTTTTGTAAAAATATGAATACATTTTTAGGCCTTGGTGGAGTGATGGCGTTAGCAACCGTCAACTACATGGCCAAATTTGTGCGTGTTCTATATCATATTGAGTGTCAATTTATAAGTCTTTCCTACGTGTAAGCTCTATTAACAAGGTAGTTTTTGCAATTCACTGCGGCAATAGGAAGGTTCAGCGTCATCTCTGAGCTCGGAAAAGCATAATTTCACTTCGTAATTTCGTTTAATTAATTCTTTCGTTTACTTGCCTGACTCACACAGAAAAATCGAGCAGAAATAAGGCGAAAGAAGCTTTGATTTTAAGAAACGAGCTCTTTCCGGTTACCGTTCATACTTCTCGAGTTAAAAAGGCAAGTCTCAAGGCATATTTTCATTTGATGGAGCTTGCAGAAAGCTAAAACGGTCGTGAGCTCGTGATTTTACCGGCACCTTGTGCTTCCCACACATTATTTTAAGTTTTAACTTAGGCTGAACATTTCAGCGTTAGAAATACGGGTGATGGTCGAGCAGAGCTACTACGTTTTAATGAGGTTGCGACGGGGGCCCGGCAGAAGGCGGCAGTAAACTGCGCCACTGGACACAACTCGCGGTCCCGCTCTTTGGGAGGCTTGATGCGCGCCCCAGTTTTATGAAATTCACTTTCCAAAGTTATTTTTTTGCTCGCTTTTTGAAGCGGGTGAAAATGTTTTAAATTCGGGGTGGAGCCTTGCAGCTTGCATTCATGGTATGTTGATTTAAAACTTTTCAACGGACATAAATACTACGGATTTAAGATCACAATAAGCACACTTTTCTCCCTTATGGCCATTTACCCGCAAGTTACCATTCAAGTATTTTATTTCTGCTTTCAGAACATACTCTACATGGTTGGGCAACATTCACTCTAAGGAAATAACTTCATTTTAGAAAGCTGCACTTTCATTTGAATTAAAACCCAGCTTATTTCTGTCTGAAAATAGAAAATTTATCAAAATTCTAAAATTCTTTTACGAAGAAATTTCTTCAAGAATCTAGTTTAGCTTCCCTGCCTCGTAAGCGCGATTGCGATTATCAGAACAATGATAAGAATTAGTTATTATTTCATGCTCACTATTATTGTGATATCACTTGGTTCTAGTACATCCATCGAGGTCCATGGAACTTGATGGTATATTTATTTTCACCGGGTCATAAAAATATATTTTTTGGTTGCATCTTTGAAAATGCAATTAAAGCTCAAAATGTATCGAAGAAATGGCTCGGCCGAACTATATTTAGGAAATTTTAAAGTTTTCTACCCATATCAAAACTCAGCATAATTACTTTACACATTTTTGGATAGCAGATTTCCTGCCGCTGCATTTAGGCATGCAAGATTCAGTGGGCGGAGTCTGGACGCTAACCCAATAAAGAAAAGAGGAACATGTTGATCCACTGAGGACCCTTGGTTTGTGAGAGGGAAATATACCAAATATCGTATAATTAAATAATACTCGTACAATTAACAATCGTAACACTGAGCATCAAATATATACGTTAATGTTGTGCGTTATGAACATTGCATTCAAATTATAACATTTAATAATCACTTAGTGAACGATTCAACTGTGGTGGTAATTTTTTGCACCACTTTGTAGAATCAATGAATACATTCGAGATCATAACTCTGGAACGCTGAATACTTAAAGCGTCACCTGAACATTCACGCAGAAGCCAAACTGGGCGACTGGAAGCGTTGCTGCCCTAGTCCACAGATCTATTTTTTGTCAATGAATTGCGAGCTTTCATGCTGAAGCTAGACTGCCGGCTGCATGGAGAAATTGAGCTGATCAGCTCGGGATTATTCAGTTTTGTGCTTGAATTCATCGGAGCTTACCGCATTTTGCGCGTGCAACTCATACCGCTGACTCAATCCGCTTTGTAGTTGCAATATCTGCGGAAAAAGGTTTTAAGTACATGCTCTCAGTGCGTTAAAAAGCGCCAGCATTGCAGAAAATGTGTTCTCTTCGTTTTATGCACGCTTTAAGTGAAGAACGTTATCAATGCATAATCAACAGGAATCTTGCAAAAACTGGGTGCCCGCTGAACAAAGGGCTGCCGCGCGTTAAACAGCGAACTGACGAAAAATCGACCCCTACGAGGAAAATGGTTATCAACTTTTACAAAGGCTTCAGTAATTTCTTTGTGAATTTCCATTTGAGCAATCCCAAATAGGCGTATAAATTTTACTGCAAAATTTTAGATTTGTGTATTCTATTTTAACTCTCAGGATCTCTGTTTAACGACCTAAAGAAAAATATCAGCATTCGTATTTACGTTACTGAGAGCATGCTTAATAGTGAGCTATGTCAGTGTTTGTCTTATTAATTATATTTTATTTTAATTTTCGAAGTAATACATTTCTCAAATACACATCGAGGTAGACTGAAAACTGCCTGATCACTTGGGTCCCCATCCATCGAGGCGGTTAGGTGCAGTAATTGATTTTTATAAATATCCAAGACTTGAGCTTTCTTTCTTTTCGATCGACCTGTAAAGAGTTGCTCTCTCTTTCATTGAAGGCAATCATTAATATAAGACGGAAGCACATTAGAAACACAGCTATTTTATATCCGCGATAAGACCGTTTCAGCTCGAAGTGAGGTAAGGTGTGGACAGAGCTAACTTAGTTAGCGGTGCCTTTTTTTCGTGCCTTTCGTCCTAAGCCTTAAGTAAAGCTTACTTTCAACCTAGCTAAGGCTCTTTGATCTTAAAAACAACTAACAGTAATTACATCTAATACTATATTGAATGCAGTATTAAATAGTTTAATATTAAGTACATTTTGATAGAAATATCTCACAGCGTTTGTTGTCTTGAAACGAGCCAGACGTTCATGATCGTTCAAGGCCACCAAAAGCTTTTCCAGCCGAGGATAAACTTGGCAGGCGCTCCAAGAGAGAATTGATTCGCTTCGTCGGGAGCGCGTGCTTGGCGAGGGAAGATGGGAAGCAAACCAATGAATGGGAACTAAAGATGTGTCACCTAAACTAAAACATATTTTGCCACTTCACTGAGCACTTTTTGTAATACTTCAGAGGGTCGAGAGAGCAATTCTGAATTATTTGAAGACTTTGAAGTTACAGAACTTCATTGTTCTTTCTTTCTAACTGAAAACTGTGAGGGCCTTGATGCTGCCGTGCGAGAAGCTCGTAAAGGCAGGGACTTCTCACGATAGATAAAATTTGTATAATTATGACAGTGTAGTTATATAAGCCCTCATGGAGCTTTTTCATGTTGCTGGTATGTAACTCAAATCTCCTGATCAGCTTTCATACTTCCTTTCCCTTCAAATGGCCGTTTGGCCGGGCTCCCATTGCACGTTAAAATATTGACTGTTGACATTCTGTGAAGAGATTTCCGTTTCTTCAAACTCACCAAAGCCGCAACTGAAGTTTGATAACTTTGAAAGAACACTCCCTGAATGAAAATACTGTAAATATTTATTCCTGTTCACATTAAGTTTAGCAAATCAGTTCTAAAAAATATTGCAAGAGCCATAAGCTACCTAGAAACGTATATTTATCATCGATATTCGAAACTCGCAAGTAATATTAATATTTTATTTACTATGTATGACAAAACTGTTCTCTCAGCAGTATCGTGCATTTTCCGAATAAGCACCCAGTAAATATTCACCCAGCTCATAACACAAACTTTAAACATTAGGTCCACGGCTCTGTCGACTCTGTGCCAGCGTGGGAACAGAGCTTGGCAGTCATGAGAGTGAGCTAGCGTCTAGACCTACCTTGAGTTTAATTTTCGATAAAAACTCTCGCACCCTTGCAATAACGTGATGTTGAACATGATAAAATAAAGCTGCAAAGCTATGCGACATCTGTGTTACAATATATTGTATATTTTTAGCGTAAAAGCTACGTTTATTTAAATTTAATTCTTTACGTGCACTCGTAGATTTGAATCCTCCCTTCCTGACAAGGCATTAGAGCTTCTCACGGACATATAATCGTTTACATAACGTGGTGCAAACCTATCTCGATGACGACAGCGATTAAGCGAAACTCTCCAATTTTGAAACTTCGTAGGAGTTTTCTAGAATTTGGCGTTCTGGCACGCTCATGTCAGAGTGATTATCTTCGAAGGGCAGCACCAAGAGCGACGCGTCGTTGAAACGACCGTTGGAGCGAGCTATTTAGTAAAATCACTGCGAAGCTTTAAATGTAATTGCACCATGATGTCTAGAGTTCCTAAAAAAGAGAGATGACTCATTTTTGTACATTTGACCTTTGAGTCACTCGAAATTTGGGTCCAAGTTTGGGCCACTCATTACTGAGGATAAACTTTTAGTAGACATCCTATGAAATTCAGTTTTACAGGCAATGAGGTTACTGAGCTCTTAAAATCTGGAACGGTAGATTAAACCGTTTTAAAGTTATATATTCTATTTTATACTTATATAGCATACAAATAGACACAACGAAGTAACGAAAATAGACTGGAAGTCAGGCTGGAGATCTGAATTCTGATTTCATGACACTACATCTTTCCTAATTTTGCGTGCCGGTGAAATCACAAGCTTGCTCAAGATTTAATTTATGATTTCTCCATATTATACATGAAAACCATGGTACACAGAAATATTAAAAAGAGTTCAGAGACACCTGTGACTGAGTTTCATGGACTAGTTTCTAAAAATAAAAGGTTTTATTGCACTGGTCAAAAGCTTAAAGTGTTTGGGAAAATCCTATCAGGAGCACGGGTAATAATGACAGAATAATCTCCATTTAACTATGTAACTGGCAGCGTATAAACGTGTTTATTTATCCACAATAGCTCACATTTGTTCCCCCGGCTTGAACTCTGTAAACTATGTCACTATGTCACAAAAAGTTGATTATTTTCAAAAACTTTAAATACTTCTCGAACGAAGGCAGGTAGCTTCCTTTTTACGACTTCAATAAATTAAGTAATAATTTGTAACTAAACTGTAGTCGGATGAGCAGTCATTTAACAGAGGCTAGAAATATGTATTCATTCTAAGCACAGTTGTATTTGCAGAGTTAGAATTGAAGTATGAACATCTCACCGAGACACTGCAATGTTGAAGACCGAGCAGTGACACGTCATCAGTGCCTGCGGGACATTATTGATGAAAAAAGGAAGAAAACTTTGGAGGACGGAAATTGATGTGAACCAATTGGCCACACCGCCTTGAGCTGAATGTGGAAATGTATTGGAATCTGAAAATCAATTTAAAACGCAGTAATCGATACCGCGCACTAACTGTATAACGCCTGGTGACCTTCAGGGCCGAGAGAGCGTTTGGAAAAAACTAATATCGTAAAATTGAAAGTTTTCATAACGAGTGTTTGAAAGATTTTATCTACCTAAATGCCACTGGTTCAATGCATCAAAAAAATTATACGTAGCTAGATACAGGACGATCGGTGTTTATATTGAGAAACGTGGTTGTATTTTCTGCTCTATTTGAAAGCTGCGTGAAATTTTAAATCTATATTTAAAACTATGGGCTATTGGAAACGCTCTACTCCAGTTTATGTTCAGAATTACATGTGCCACGAAATTCCAACGCTTATATGACAATGACGGTGCACAGTGGTATCGTATTTTATTAAAATATTTCACTTTTCGATTGTAACACTTACAAAAATAGGCCAATAGCCTCTACGGTTGTTGTAAGGAGTTACATAAATAGATGGATGATCTAATATTTCGCAGTTCTAGATGCATCTACATACAGTCATGTTTGATTTCATGGGTCGCAATAAGTAGGTTTGTACAAATCTCTTTCCCAACATCGGCATAGGTAAAGATATACTCATCCTGCTTTCGACATTGTAAGAAATCAGTTGCCATTTCGCCAACTCCAGACATGTAGCCTAGATGTTCGCTTGCTCACTGTGCTTATTTGGTGCAGGAACAAATGTTTGTTTAACCACACTCTTTAGCCATTTCCATCTCCATGCGATTCTCTGCATTCTAGCCTACTCAAGTTTCACTTCCATTTGCCACGACCTATGAAAATCAGGAAACGTTTATTTTTTCAAAGTTGGGAAGCCGAGATGATCAATTTTCATTGCTGGATCGCTAATGACGTATTAATGAACTCATTTAAACAAATAGGAAAAGACACACGAATAGAAAAACAGGCTCCCGACTAGGGAATTGGCTGCAAGATATATCGCCCACTTTTTCGTTGAAGAAAAGAAAAACAGGGCAGAAAATATCCCTTTAATAGCTTCAAAGTGAAAGAATGGCAAGCTCCAATGGACTCCAAACGTCCTACCCTCTGAGTCACGGGGAGGAACTCAGAAAAACGAGGGCTATTGGCGCGGCAGTACGTCGTGCTCTTCCGGCACAAATGTTTGATATTTATCCACGAGTTAAATCCCATTTGTTGTTCTTTGGGGCGGCTACTGAATGCTGAACGTTAAAGTGATTAGATATAGAATTTCTGAGCCTCTAATTATGATGTTCTTATGATATATGTGTTAGTCTAACTGTGATACCTACAACGTTCAGAGAAAAATCGAACACAATTAGTGTAACTTTTAACTAACGAAATTTCTTCCCGAAATCGAAGAGCTCTATGCAATTTCGTTAGAGTAATTCGTACTCACATATTTTATCCCAGATAATGAACGGGTCCAAATAGATTGGGTACAGCGAGAAAGGTATTCAAATACATATTTCATTAGGCCGAAACTCACACCCATTATACATTTGGACATTTTTCTAAACTATTTGTTAACGAGAGTTTTCTTTTCCACGAACTTTAAGAACGGTTTCTTTCCTCGCTGGCAATCCTGTTACAGGTAATCGAAATCCCGCTTTTCACAGCGCAAGTTGAATGCTTTGTGTTTTCATGCTCAAAATAAAAAAATAGAATAAACTTGGCATCTTCAATGCAAAGTAATTTCTTCGGACAAAATACAGCTTACGCTCGTTAGTACACCATGGACTTGATTCATGAACCATATCACTCGACCGTCGATACTACAATTTTTTTCGCTTATTACCGCAATAATTTTCAAGCATATATGTTGGTATAAGAAATAATTCGCTTGTTATAAATTCAATTTCAGGACTTTAGTGACTACTCTTTGTTCTTTAAATGAACAACTCTGATGTTAGCAATAATTTATCTAACCTTTTTCTGTTTTTTCTGTTCTTATTGATTCATTACTCCTGAGTTTTCAGGAGTGCATTGAATCTTGAAGTGTGCTACGAAAAAGTTTCTAACGCGAAATTGAATCAACTGGAAGTCGAATGGCTCTAAAAAACAAGGAGCACGTTGAAATCAGCACAGTCATCACAAATTCGGAGCGAACATGAATGAAATCGTCTTTTTAAGTTGGAGTTTTGTTTTCCTTGCACACAAACTAGGCTTAGCAGGAGCAGGATTTTTCCTTCATAATAGAGACTATTATTAACCTCTCGAACGAGAATTTTGCGTTTCTCTACTACCAAAGATAAACTTGACCCACAATCGTTTCAATTTGTCGTCCAATCATCGCCCTAGATACAAGAGTGAGTGAAGAACCCACGCAGCTATCGACGCCAGTTCTTAATAATTATCCTATAAGTGCATGCCTTGCAATTTTTCGGGATTTGATCGCACAAAGGAAACTATATCATTCTTGGGGCATCAGATTTGGCTTAGTCCAGTTTTTCCGGTGCTCAGGAGCATGTCTACGGCTTAGTGCTGCCATTCTCCAGTTAAGATGCACTCGCGATGCTTTACTGGAGTTGTTCCACAGAAGGGACTCGATCACGTCATTTCAGCACTGTCCTATATTTCCATTCTCTCCCATTTTTTATATTTCTTTACATTATCTCACCAGTGTTGCGTGTTTGTTATACGCGTATTCTGAGCAATAGTTTTCTATATACGATTCAACTGTATATTATTATATGTTTTTTTCGTAAAAAAAACTTTTTTAAAGTTCTATACGTATTATTATACTATTGCAGTGCAATCATAATCTCGATATTGTCGTGCGATTAGCAGTTATGATGGAATCATTTGCATGCAATGGTTTTTATATTATATGTTTTATTTTTTGTCTCATTGTGTGAATTTACTCCTTTTTTACGCAGCAGTTCTGATTGTTAAGCGTTTGCTTAATTTTAGAGTTGCATTTATCCGGCTTTGACGAATTTCTTATGCCCTGGTATTATTTTTCAAGCTGAGATTCAGAATTTATTTCCACGGCTGTAGTAATTTGGACTCACTGCTATGAATTAGAGACTGCTGAGCTTTAACTAACATAAATTTAAACTTTCCTTCATTAAGAAATCTACAATTATTTAAGAAGAAAAATATTTTTAACAGGGCGGAAATTCAGTGCAATTACGAATATTTGAACCCTTACTGTATCACGTGAAACGATGAAATAATTAGTAAAATATGTTAGTAAATGCAATGATATAAATCGCCATTTTTCATGACTACATAGTAGACGTAAAGTTCGACCTATGCACATGTGTCAGAATTTCCGTAAGATATTTTGAAAGTATTCGGGTCCAACCGGCGCGATCATTCGGCGATTCAGGTGCAGGGTACCGACGAAATCGTCGCTTGCCATGTAGCACTTGTTTTAAATGGGATGTGTGCCATTATAAAAAATTAATTATGAAAAACTAGACTGACACCCGTTATTGCTATACGTAGTAGGTCAATTTATCACGTAAGAGAACGCTCAATATTTCCGTCACTGAGCTCAAGCAAGGGATCCTTTACAAGTTGGAGTAGAAATCATTCAAAAATATACTAATGTCAATAATTGTACATATCAAAACAAACTACTGCTTTAAATATTCAATATGGTTTGCAACTTGTATCTATACTCTCACGAGTGAAAAATTGTGACTGAGATTAAAATAAAATACGTTCGTGCTATTCCTGCTGCGGCGAATGGAGAGAAAATGAGTGCCCGAGAGGACACTTTCGCAGGCCGAAGAACGCTGTCAGAATTGAGGCCCGTCATAAAAGGGTAGCTGTCCTAGATTAGTCACGGAAACAATTATTTTGCGTGCGTCATTTAATTATACTTCAGATCCCCTTTGTTTGGCAAACCTTCCTGACGTGGACGCCCCGTCGCGCGCATGCGCGCAGCACCGAACGTGACTCCGCAAAAAAGGTATTTTCTACCGTCCCGATAATTGGAATGAGTTCGGACGCAGGAAAATTTTTTTCGCACTTTTAGGCACTAAGCTAGAACATGAGAACGTGCCTCTAAACGGCAGCCCATTTACATTCAGAAAAATTAGTAAACAAGAGCTTAGGGAAATTACATTCATTTGAAAGCAAAGTTTTGCAATACAGAATCGAAGCTATTTAGTCATTCAAGAGCTCCTTCGCCGGTCATAGAACACTTTGTTTTGCAGTTAACTTTACGGAAAATTGAACTTCTGTTGACTGCTAGTTTAAAAACAAATACTGCTTTTGGGACCGGTTACTTGCATTTCTTGTGGAACGATATGAGAAATGAAGAGATTTACTGGAAATTGATTTCTAAAGAGGAAACAAGACCAAAGGAACGAAAGGCACCCTCACAATACTAGTATTTCGGGTTTTTATTTGCAAAAATTTTTAGAGACGAGAGGGAAAAATGATTCACTGCTTGTTTGCACTTTTTTCGAAGTTATTTTTTTTGCAGACAAAAATATTTATGCATTCGAATAGATTTATGCCTTCAAGTTTGAAGGAAACAAGCTTAGGCAAGAAGTTCTTCGCTCTATGAAGCTCTGTAAGACGATACTAGCTTTTTGTTATCTACATTAATGATTTTATGGTTTTTGAAACCGAAATCATAAATTAAAATCCCTTTACTTTCAAGATTCCTTTTGCCACTGTACTGAAAGTATTTTGCGCTAAATAAAACTTGAATAATAAATTGCTAGTGCGACTGGCATGTGGAAAAAATTTAGATAGCTCAATTCCCGTAAGGTCTGCTAGCCTTCTTCATAGCTCGTGGACAATTCTGTTTATGTTTGAGATTTTCGAACAGAATTTATCAAAAGTTAATTCATGTTACGAATAAAATACGAATAGCAACGTATTTTATTGCCATATGCTAGCCATCTACTAAGAAGAGAAAGAAAATAACATGAAAGCCATGAGGAATGAGCACTCACCCTCTCCATTTGCTCGTCATGAATAAACTTATCGAAATAAATAATTTTTTTGAAATAGAATAAATTTTGATTGGTAACTAAAATTTAGATAGTCTGTCGAGGGCTAACAGCACTCGAATAAATTATCACCGCAACTTACCTGCTGCACCCACTTAAAGTCCAGTAAAATTTGACTTATTCCAAACTTGCGCTCACGTTCTTTCGTGATACGCCGAGGCTGCTGAGACTAGTGCCAGTGTTTTTCTTCGGAGAAGCAATGACGGACTTGTAATAAAAATATACTGTTTCCTTTGATAGAAAAAGTGGGCTACAATGATTTCGTGGCACAGAGACAAGCGTTAGCGTCCGTGTCAGCTGCTAGCTTTATCACGGTGCAAATAAATAAAGCTTTTTTCAAACAATTGGATGTATAAATTTGATTTAATCTGTTTAAGTGAAAAGAATCCGTACTTACCAAAGTGAGGATTAATTCAAGACCCAACCGGTTACTACTGTGCTGTAGTCCTGTACTGGTTATAGAAAAGTAGAGCTAAACACACTCAGACTGATTTTGTTGTCAAATACATCTCGAAACATTCCTACGTTATTATCGATATCCTCTTGTATTAAGCTTTACTTCAATAGAAAAAGTGTGCAGTACGTCAAGGTTATAACCGATAAAATCTAGGATAGCGATGAAAAATGAGAAATTCCTTTTTTTCCGCTGGCCAGTTACGTTGAAATCTTTTCGCAAGGTCGTTCGTGAACAATTGACAGTCGTTGTTCTCGCTAAGGACGTATCATCGCTGCTGAAGTTTGTTTTGCATGACTGCTAGGGTTTCCAGAGGTTGAGTTTTTAAAATGTAAGAATACTCTCCCATTAAGAGCTCTTTACAATCTACAATTGCTGAAAATGTTGTAGGTTATACCGTGTTAAATGGAAACTAAGACTGGAAGGATAGTACTTGTTGATAAATACATATAATTTCCTTGTAAACGTAATGTACCAGGTAAAAATTGATGAGCTTCCTGAATTATTTCTTTTGCTTGAATCCATTGGTCGTTGCAAATGCATTCAGACTGTCTTCATCAAATACTAAAGAGATCAACTCACGTGATACGCCGAAGCTGCGGAGGCTGGTGCTGGTCTTTTCCTTCGGAGAACCAATTACGGACTAATAATAAAAATAAACTGTTTCCTTCGATAGAAGATAAGCCAAACGCCTGCGGATTTTAGCAATAACTGAAATGGTTATTGAAATTGAATTGCCTTTCTTAATAGACCCGCCCACAATTAAATTTTTTCAAATATCCAATACTGTCGTGCATTCGTTTTAATTAAATGAAAGTCTGTACCTCTTGCGCCTTAATGAGAAGGCAGCAGACACGAGAGCGCTTGATGTTGACACGTCGAGTGCGAGTGAGGCTCTGACCCGCGGCGAGGTCAGCGACGGGCTTTTATAGGTGACAGCCTCCCCCACATTACAATGCAATTGTGAGCTCAGCAAACAGCTCGAGAGTCTAACAAAGAATGCTCAGCGTTTTGAATAAGAAAAACAATATGGTAATACATATTGATTGGCGTAATTGTGTTTTGGGAACTTATCTTTTAGAGTTTACTATAAACAAAATAATTAGACTTTACAAGTTAAAACTCATTTTGATAACAGTTAACACACTTTGCGATCAGACTACTCTTATTCTACATCATTTAAGTAACTGTTTTACGATGACTAACTATATTTATGATCTATCTTTGAGTGACAAGAAGCCATCGGACTCACCTGATGCAGAACCCTTTATGTAAGGCAATTACAATTTTATAGGAAGAAATTTGAAGAATAGAGGAGGCAGGAGCTGTTTGGACCAGCAGAAGCAGTGCTTGGGCTCTTCTTGTTCTGAACTCGAGATTTGTGTTCTCTATTCGTAATGATTTGCATGTCAGGAGGGTCTAATATCTCAAGCAACTCTTCATAACAGCAAAAACGTACCTGAAAGATCAATCAAATGTACTTCAAGCTGCGTAAAAATTCACTGACAATATTACTATGCTGCCGTTTCAGCTACATCCGAATTTAAACCCCTAAATTTTAAAATGATCTTCGTCAGAGTAAGACATCAACTATTTTCTGGCTAGGTTTTTCATGACCATAGACACCAATAACGCTTCTTATGTAAAAAATTAAAATTACGTAGCGCTTCGGGAAGCCCTAACACTTTGTCTTCGCTTTCGAGAAATGTGGATGAAGGGAGAAAAGCACTCTGTGGAGGGGCTTGAGTAGGCGAGAGAAAGCTGCTGCATCTTGTGGCAGGCAAGCAACATTGATGACGTAAGACGGGACTGTTGTGTACGTGGCTTTCTACATCGCGGTGCTGTCTTCAACGGAAGCTTCGATGCTAAAGCCCATATTCAGTGAACTCTTTTTTGAGATTGGACAAGTAGGGTTAGAATGTATAATGATCATAATTTTCATTATTATTAATAGTAAATTTGCCCAATTATTCATTGTGTTATCTCTAACAGTCAATCCTTTTCAATTGCCAATCCATTTTTCAAGCTTGCTTAGCGTCATCTTCGTATTCGTAAATTTACCCTGAAGTTTCCATTCCCAATTCCTTCCATTTGGACTGAAAGATCTTTAGATCGTTTCGTTTTCCCTTGTTGCATATTGAGGTAAAACTTTAGTCTTTTATACGATGCTATCGAATCATTATTCGAAGCTTTATGTTTTCGAATAATGGAACTTACGAGTGCACGCGCATGGGTCCTCAAATGAGAGCTGCTGAGGCTTAGGGCACTTTTCGGCATCCCAGATTAACTTTCTTCCCAAAGGATCTATAATTACTTTTAGTATCTGTTGTCCAAGCACAGACGTCGCCCTCGGATAGATAAATATTGGCAGTGCGGCGAAAATGTTCAACACAGCAGATAATGTTAGACAAAACAGATGATAATTACACACATCGTGTAGAAAGTTTCGATGAGCATTAGATGGAAAAAGATCTTAAAACGTAATAAGACCATAGCTTTCGAAATTCTGATTTAATAATGAGCATCGAGCTAGGCCAGGATCTGAGCGTCATAAGGAGCAATTATAACTATTCTTATCGACAACCGATAATGATCATAAAACAAAGGTAAACTCTCTACGAAGCATTTTCAGGTCAATAACAATAGACGTATTCTATCACGCTGAAGATTAAGGAAGAAACGTCCAGGCAGCTAAATAACGAGCAAATTGAAGGGAAAAATGTGGCACACAATTATTTAGAAACTATTGAAAAACACTGACCATTTTACTTGCTTCAACGACAAACATTTACCCATTTGAAAAAACTGCCTTCAAGCAAGACAGGGCCACCTCGAGTCAGTGAATGCCAAAGAACAAAATCTTGCCTCATCGGGCTCCAACTTCATGAATTCAATGGTGTGGTCTTGGCCACATTTGAACCTAATTGAAAATTTATTGGCCACTATAGGACGCAAAATTTATGAAAATGGACCGTAAATTACTTCAGAATAAACTAGCACTTCGGAGCTAAACAATAATGTATTTTCCGTACTGAAGTTTCTCAAAATTTTCGAATATTATTGGATTTCGTAGAAATTTCTACTCCATTAATTTCCCCAGCCCCGATAATAAAAAATTAATGGATTTAGCAGGTATTCGTGTCTTCGAGATCTTCGAACATAATGGACATGAATTTAATGTTCGCAGCGGATTTTCAGTTCAGGGGATCAATCAATAATTTTGTCTTTAATAATAATGATTCACATTATTATGTGCAATTTTCACTCTTCTTTGGTAACCAGTTGAAGATAAAATTGGTGTAAGACTGAGATCGTAGATATGTGAGAACAACTGATTTTGAGGAAAATACTCTTTCATTGAGCATCAATTATCTTCCCCCTCAGTTAAAAGAACTAAATCTAAATATAACCTTACGGTGATAACTTAGGTAAATTTCCATCTGAAACCTATCCTTTTCTAGATCTTTATAGGAACATTGCGATGGTCTGAGAGAGTATGTGTCCCTGAATACAGAATATTAAAAAGTTTTGTGTCCATTTAATAGAATAATTTGAAAATTAATCGTATGTTATGTTGTAGAAAAGTTTTTTATTCGTGCCTTATCCAAACATACAAGTCTCACTGCCAACAACTGCACAGGAATGGCCACTGCACGCGAATGTAGGCACCAAAAGTCTAGGGATTTAACTACTAATATTTAATTTACTTTGTTCTTTCCCTGGGCTCAGGACTATATTTAATATGGTTCTGAGTTAGATTGTTCGGAACTATGTTCAAGCCCGAAAAATTCTCAAAGGTAATCCTTTCGTCTATTTTACTCAAAATAAATAGAATTTTTACAACCACTAAAACGAAAAACTTCGCTGACCCATGTGCAAATGTTTTTACGATATGCCTTGTGCACGCGTACTAAGCGGAAGTTTTGATACAGTAAATGGAAAAAACACAAATTAGGTGAAAATTTTGTTGATTAAGTGGCATTGCACTTCATTCTGTTATACCGATAATATAAATTTTTATGAATCAGAAAAAATACTGCTGATAATCGCAAATTTTCTCAGTAATTGGGCCTGCTCAAGATGTTTTCCTAAAATTTTAACATTTCAAAATTTTGTCATTCACATGGAAAACTTTACTTGCGCAAAATATAGCACCATTAGCATTTTCTGTTAATTTTACCATGGAAACATACGATATTGATGAAAAACTTTATTTTACGACCGAGCTTGTACCACTGAACGCTGACGCTTCAGAGCAGGTTTGTGTTGAACTTTTCTTTGTTCTTCAGGTTTGTATGAGGGCTTCACGTTCTTGGGTTGGGTTCTCCTGCATTGAAGTTTATAATGAGCTTCTTGCTAAGTCATATGTACTTACTTGCAATTTTATCCTAATTAGTCTGGATATGAAAAATAGAAGGAAAAAGATTTGCTTTCCGTCATCTCGCATATATCTAAATTTTTAGCCTGAAAATTGCTATAAAATAGCATTTCGCAACATATTTTTCCCTATGAGACAACACAGGCTAGCTATGGCCTAAATAACATACCGTGAACTTAAATATCGGGGTCCTTTCTTTAGATGGTCATCTCTTAAGAAAATCTTATTGAAAATCGTTAGAAATGCAACTTCAGTTTTAAAGTTTTTACATAAAATTGAAATAACAGTATATGATTCACAGTTAAGAGATATGAGGGATTTATCGTTTATAATAGTCTGAATTACTTTGCCAGACGCGATATAGCATTATTGTAGTGCATCAGAAGGAGTCAAACTCTAAGAAGAAATGCATGCCGAGTTAACTTACCAACGCCGTAGTTTCGGCTCTACCTCCAGCTTCACTGACGCCATGTTTCTAATCTTATAACTATGATTTATAATTTTTTACTAGGCTGGAGCTTAGACACAGGCTTACCAACTGCTGGTGCACACAAGGAGAAGTAACGGACAATTTCGAAGCAGCACTAAAATTTACCAGTAGATTATTATAAATTTATTTTATAATTTCTCTTATGATGGCCAACTATATTATTCGTAATGAATAAATTTAAACTTACAATGTCAGAAAAAAGAAATAGGTGAAGTTAATGAGTTTACCTAGTTATCTTTCAACAATTCGTTAGAAGTTCAGTTGTAATTTTTATTTTTATTGAGAAACGCTTTTGGGGCCTTCATAATTCGCGGAACGTAAGTTATGAGAAATTCACAGAACTGCATCGCACCGAACTAAAACTATGTTTTGGCATCTGTACTCCGAAGCACAGTGCTATATCTTAATTTATTTTCATTTTATCATCTAATTTTTCTGAAGACCGCTGAAAGCAGAGCAATTTCAGCACTTCCTGTCTATCTTTCTTGAGTAACTCGAAATCTTCAACGCATTGCATTGCAGCAATAAGGCTTGCACTTATTCATTTCTCCACCAGGCCTTTAAGAGAACAGCTTTATGACTTCTGAAATTTAGGGAGCATGCAAC
This sequence comes from Orchestia grillus, assembly GCA_014899125.1. Taxonomy (NCBI): domain Eukaryota; kingdom Metazoa; phylum Arthropoda; class Malacostraca; order Amphipoda; family Talitridae; genus Orchestia; species Orchestia grillus. Next base: position 7,019 of record VOMN01090649.1, on the reverse strand, counting down.
TCAATGAGGCCATACTCAGAATAAATTATGTTATAGGGTGACACAGGAAAACACGAACTTTTGAAACCCCCTTTAATTAAAAATAGACAGCGTTCCCAAAATGCCGTCACCAAAAAACGGTGACAGCATTTGAACCACTATCCAACTTTCCTTTTATGAATCAGTAATCAAAATTATCAAAGCTGTAATTTTTACTATTTGGGTGTCACTAAGCATTTCAAGAGTTTCCGTTTTTCTATGTCCCTCTGTAAATGCCATTTGTTTTGTTTTTTGTTTTAAATTCTACTTTCGTTTCTGAAAGAACTTAGGAATGTTTGAACTCATTTCCCATCATAATATTGCAAAGGACAAATAACAACTCTCAATTCCAAGCTGAAAATAATATGTGGCCTAATTTTACATACTTTTATACTTGAATATACGTACTTGTATGTGCAAAAACTGTCTAACGGCTAATGTTGAGAAAGGAGTAGCATTTCTGTAGCCAGTGTTCTTCAGTTTGTAAATTGATGGAAAATAGAGGGAAATAATCTATTTGAGACTTCTATAGCCGTACCCAATCATACCAGTAACTCGTGTTTTCTTAACATAATGAATACTTCCAGTTCTTAGGCACAAAATAGTGACTTGTTAGAATTTTCACCCATTAAAGCATAAGGAATATTGCCTAGGTTTTTTAAACAAAGTCGACGCAGAAAATCGTACTTGTCCATTATTGAAATTCAGCTAATTTCATCTAATCGAATTTGCCGGCGAGGTATAAATTTTTTACTTCTATTTGTATCAACATCTACACATTGTTGAATGAGCTCTGCAGAGCACAAGCCTGTGTTTTAAGTTAAAATTCTGCATTTGCATCCGAGAAGATGATTGATATTGAACAAAAGATGCCGTTCTAAAGACCAAGTAAACAAACAAACTTTGCCTCAACGACAATGCACTATAATAAGCACGCATAAAAAATATTTGAAGCAGCATCTATGTTGCTATAATCTGAATTCTAAATCTTAATTCTTTCACTGGATGCCATTGAACGACCTTATTTTAAAAATGAATGTTGTTACTTTATCTGCTTTGGCTATATTTGATATCGCATATGGACTCCACGCCATTTTTAAATCTCCATTGACCACAACGACATTAATTTTTTTAAACTTAATTTAAGGTACGCGGGTCCTGAAATTTGTTGCTTTGTAAATCCTCGCTGATTTAACGCACCGCCAGCATAACGTTGAAGAGGGTCACATTATTTTAAATCGTAGAAAATATTCTCTAAAATCTGTCCTCGAACATTGCCTTCTAAAGATTCGCGGTTTAGCGGTCGCAAGAGAACAATTTGCTGCACAAAGAAAACATCTTCAAACGGTTTGCAGTTTGTCATCGAGAGACACTTTATGCAGCCTATTCGATGGAGCTCACTGGCTTCTGCGTGCTTGCTGCCGCCATTAGTCACAAGCGCAAGGGCAGTTGTGTGCTGTTGCTCTGCAAGTACGCCAGTTCAACAATCCATCGCCTATATATACCATTGATAGAAAACCAACATTAATTATTAACCAACTGAGTACAAAATACTCTTGAAAATGCACTTGAACACAATGAAAATAACAGCTGCGACCTGAGAAATTATATTGGTATTTTAGTCCTTAGTCTAGAAACAAAGGCAGCTAAATTTGGTTCTGCTTCAACACAACGATTAATCCAAATTATGATTGCTGAATTCTATTAGGAATCACTTCAGTGCCAACAGTGGAATTTTTTCCAATGATGCATTAATGATCTTTCGCTGCAATAAAGTTTACATTCTACAAATCATCACAAGTAAAAGTATTTGCAAAGCCTAGGGGATAGTGTTTAAATCACTGATGAAATCAAGTCAAACATAGAGCAGGTAGTTTGATGAAATTTACTTAATTAACCGGGGCACCTAAATTCATTTTTTAAGCTTATAATTTGCTGTAATTCAGTGGCTCTGTTGTCCACCCACCTGTTGTGATGAATCATTTTCAGCGACGAGAGCCGGATTTATTTTTGATCACGGTCGATATGGACTATGCACTTAGCTTGTAGTTACGTTTTTATTTTGGCTGACACTAACCCCTGTGAGACTTGTCTCCATGACCAGACGGTTAAATGTATTTATTATCTTATAAAAAACAGCCGCCGAAATTTTGAGTTTCGGGCTGGTAGATCCTCCTCAAATAAATCATTTATAACTTTCTTGACATGAACGTGTCGGAAATACTTTGCACGTTCCACTTAGTTAGAAAAATTAATTTCTTATCCTGGCAAAGTCCAGCATAGTGCTGCGCTTATTGCTCAATAGAATTAATTTCTTAAGTAAATTTATTTCTAATTCGGCTTGTAGTTGTTTTGGGTAACACCACGTTTCGCGAAATTTTCCAATGAGTCTAGGATCCACAAATTGTGCATTTGAGCATCATAGCGTTCCCTTTATTTCTATTCCTTTGGAACTTGTAGCAACCACCTCGTATAGTTTATATTGTGTAGGGGATATTTGACGCCCTTTTTTGTTGAATTTTATCATTGCCAAGAGCGTTTTTTGGTTGAAGCTTGAGTGCCGTCACTAGATAACGTTTAGTAAAGAAAATAACCAACATAATAATTGCATATTATTCTGACCCAAACAATAAACGAATTTTTTCCTTTGTATCAACATCTGCTCAAAGTTAGGAGACAGCGTACAACTCATACACGCGCTCAGGCTCCATATCTCTTGTGCAATCACTTGTGGAGTATTTCGAAACTTTCTCAACAGACCCACAAGTTGGCCGGTCGATAGCGCTGATTGTCCGATTGCTTCGCTTAAAGCGAATCTGAGCCATCGTGGTAACTGTTCTATACTGAGAAATGTTCCATGGTGTCGGTGCAGTTTGCACTCAGCGGTGCAATGTTATTAGTTGGTGCTACACTACAGTTTGCACTCTGCGATGTAGTGTCATAGTGTGAGATTTTTAGCATAAAGTTACGCTCATCGGTGAACCAATACGTCATTCTTCATTTGATTGTAAACCTGTATCTGATGTAAATTACTTGTGGTAAATAAATGCTTACAAATGTTTATAAATGTTTATAATACTCAGGTGTTGCCTTAGGTATCCATCAAGAGGTATAAGCGTCGTAAAGTAGCGACAAGATTCAAGCAAGAGCACCGTGACCATGTTTGATTCAGTAATGAAAATACCCAGTAGGAAATATCCGTAATGTCTTGTGAGAAACTGTCGGAGCCTGTTCTTCGAAAGTCTTTTTCTAGTGCTGTACTGTATCGGCCTCTGGGTTGTTAGGCGATAGCCTCATAGGATCGATGAGCTTTGAAAATACCAGTCAAAAACGTATGCTATAAAGGATGAGTTTCATCACCAGCAGTCTGAATTCATTGAGATATAGTCACAAAAATTAGTATAAAATCATGAGCCTTCGAGTATATTGACGGAGAGTCATCACAAAAAATTGCAATTTTCTGCCTTGCTGGCAAATTACAACTACGTTGTTATTTATCAATGACGTGATGTAAGTAATTTTTTTAACAAAGCATGAATAATTCCAAAAACTTAACACGACTATTACTCTTTTAGAATCATAAAATACAGAACTACCCTAAAACCTAACGCGTCCAGATCCTTCCACCCACAAGAACACGAGATATAACTCTCGCTATCACATATGTTTTCCTAATTATCAACAGTCCGGCTTTTCAGTTATTGTAAAGAAGAGTTCATTTTCTTTCAGAATCAAAGTTGCGGGTTCTTGCAACACAGATATTTCTCAATATTTTTCTCAACTCACGATCTTCGTTTCATTATCGTAAAATATAAAGCGTCCCTGGCCTTGGAAGTCGTTTTTGGCCTCTCCCACTCTAGCGAAGTTGCCTCTAACTTTTACACGACGTTGGAATTTTTTGAATAGATGCTGGAGAAGGACATCCTGCGCACCTCAGACCAGCCTCATTTTACTCGCACGCTCGCCTGAGTCTTTCCCGCACATCTCACGCTGCACTTCGCTTATCTCTGAATATACCTCTTGGCATCTATTTTTTTATTTATCTAGTCCTCTAAATTATACATTTCTCTCAGTCTCATTACGTTTTTCTCATTGCGTAATATCACGCACCGCTCTATAAGCTTCTTCGTCATATACTACGTTCTAGTCTCATGATTTCCGCTATTTCAACACTTCTCTCACAATTTGTTCCTTCACAGTTTTACACATCTGGAGTTCCTTTTCCCTTCAAATTTTCTTTCAACTCAACATGGATGGTGCTTCAACTGTTTCTCCATGCTGAGGAATGAACACATTCAAATTTATTTCTTACAATTTCTTGTTCCAGTGTAATATTCACACCTTCTCCGGAGGTGAGGTGATGATCAGACGGTAATAAATATGATAAAATCATGCGCTAAATATGACAACCCTTGTGTTCCCCAGTAGTATCCCAAAGTTAAAATTTATCATCAAGTTTCTCAAGAGTTCTAACTTACGCTTATAAACGAATCTATTTTAATAATGCTCAGAATGGCAAGCTTGCAATACGAGGTAGCAGATTGGAGAAAGTTCTTGCGAATGAATTTACTCACGAATCTCGAAAGAACAAATTGAACGTAACAAATAGTCTGAGAACCTTACAGTTCAGACTCTGTCGAAATATTTCATCAGGCACATCGAGACAGGACGATACTCCCTCGCTCTGCCACTCGTAAGAACAAGATTGATTGCCGGTTTCCGCATCTTCAGTCTCGTTTCGAGTTCTTTTGTACCGCTCAAAAAATCTTTCTGAAATTATGTACTTTAAAACTTTCCAGCGAGCGGCAAGTCCAGCGATAATGCTTTGAGTGATGTTTGTAAAATTGTTCACCAAAAATAGCATTTAATTAGTAAATGCCTTGTTTTTTACTCAATAACCCACCAAACTGTTAAATAAGTATTTTAAAGATAAAATTTCATTCTGACTTTCCAATTTTCCAGCTTCATCGAAATCATCAGAATTTAAAATTACTTGTGAAAGTAATAGTTGGTAAGATAAAATTAAATCATTGAAAAAAATTGTTTTCTTAATTATGCTAAACTCCAAACAGTGCAAAGAAGCTGCAGTGTACCGAGTAATTGAAATAAAAAATTACAGTTGAAAAATAATGAAACATGGAGCACTGTTTTTATCACTCGTGATTTCTGCTATCTCCGATTTGCCGAATTTTTGTCAGATAAATTAATTGGCAAAACTCATTTGAATTCTTTAATACTGATTTGGATCGTGGTCCAATCACCTGCAATCATACAATTAAGCACCCAATACATGTGCCTACATAGAATATCCGCTCATAATTGTAAGATTACCAAATTTATTACGTCTGTTTTCAACGCATATGTGTAGCTCGTATTAAAATCAAGACAGTACTTTTCCGCTGCTTCTTGGTTTAAAAATAAGTGCCCGGTGAAAATGGGGCGCAATTTGAATGCATGAAATAAAAATCTTATAGAAATTGTAAAAAGTTGGTCCTGAGACCTGACGTAAATTCAAGCTCACGATTTTCGACATAAGTCTTGAATGAACGTTAACTTCTCCACAGACCTCATATCATAAAACGCCGAACATGATAATTTTGCTTCTCAAATGAAAGTTTCACCCATGAATTTTTTAGCACAAATAGCTTATGAATACATTTTTTCTTACAGGTCTAGAGCATTGATGACGTCCTTTCCATAGTCTTTAACAAGGTTTTCATGCACTGGAACTTGTTTTTGGGGTTAATTATCATGTCGCAAATTCACTTTCAAATAAATCAAGCCCTTATGACCATCTAGCGACCCCCTTGCGCAAGCCATTAAAACATGAGGGTCCTCATGGCATCAAAAGCGAGAAAATAAGAGGGAGGCCAATGCTCCGTTCCGGTTGCCATTGTTTTGTAGCTTCTAATGAGAGCAGCAAGACGGGGCATGTTGAATTCTTTAGTTATAAGGTGCAACTCAAAATAGGTTACCTTTTCAATGAATTTGAAATTAAATAACAATATGGAAAAGTTTTAAACAGTTGTTTTATGATGGCAAAACAATATACATACATTGAACGTACATTGTACAGGTTTGTGATGCTCACGCTGCGAGTTACGTTTCAGAACCAGACTTTGTTTGATGTAAAGTTATGTATATTATAATTGCATTATACCGGGTATCCCACAAAAAAGGAGCCGTGCTTTGATCTGATATTACTCAAAAACTGTGATTCATATCTTAAGTTTGTAAAAACTAGATTTTAGAGCAGCCTTTTTCTATTATTAATGTTGATCTTTGCTTCGAATTTCCGTGTATGGCATTTACGGATATTCATACGGTATACTTTTTGTGTGACACCCTTCTGGTTACCTATGGCTAGGCTGCCTAAATAGTTGCAAAAAGTGATCAAGTTTTTACTCATAAGTTGTCATAGACGATGAACCGAGTGCACAAAATGTGTAGAATTTAGCGGGCAAAAATTGAAAAAGCGATCCGTGCTCGTAAAGTGAAGACGATGTAAAGTGAAGACGATGTACGAAGAACTACAATGTGACTGTATATATATATGACTTTTGGAAAACTAAGAAACGTGCTCAAACCAGAACGATTTTAGTTTCTTGGCAACTTTTAAATTTTAATAAAAATCATCATCAGGCAAAAGAAACATCTAAAATTGATATTTCAAAATAGACATCAATTTGGAAATTTGTATGCTAGATACGGAACATAGTGATGAATTAAATCAATATGAATAAGGCACCTAGCGCAAAATAAACAATTCAGCAGAACTTGAGCAGTTTAAAATATTTTTCTTTCTCGCACTGGTCTTATTTACCTAAATTCATAATAACTCTGCTTCCCAAAAGGAAGATCTATCTCCAAAATAAGTAATTTTATAGACACATGAATTTTCTTGAACTCTTAAATATCACACAAACTGCATGTTTACGTGTTCGAGGAGCACTGTATAGTGTGAGGAGAGTTTTTGAAACATCAACTGGGTTCTTTTAGGT
>VOMN01090648.1:0-21982 GCA_014899125.1 Orchestia grillus | reverse complement strand
AAGGTATTCAAGGTATTCAAGGCCCTACTGAGATGGATGGATGAGTTCCTAGCCACAGCTCAGCATGAGCCCGTGAATGCGAGAAACTACTCATCACTTTGTTTAGAAGAAACTGTTAAGTCGTTGAGATGGAATATCGCAGAAATACTGTAGGAAGATTTCGGGGCAGAAAGAGAGGACAACGGGATTCAAGAGTAGGTAAAATCATTGCGATGAAATTAAGAATTATAGATTTTAGGTTATGAACTTTGACTGCAAAAGTGGAAACGGTCGAAACAACTTAAATACTGTACTTTACGGGGAGCTTTTACCAAACTTTCACGGGTAGACAGCTCTCGCTCATAGAGCAACACATTAATTTTGTGTTCCTCCGAACATGTCAAAGCGAAGTGGGGTCAGTGGTTCCTTGAAGGAGATTAGTTTACGGAAAGGTCTTCGAGCGTAATCGAAAAGTCAACCACGAAATTTACAACAGGGTCTCACAGAGCAGATGCCTCAGAGAGCTTTAGGCGGGACTTATGAACACTTAAGCTTGACATAAGTTTAAGGTATCACGATTGGTTTAGAAGGTTAAGACGGAAGCGCGACTTTAAAGACGGAAGCGCGACTTATAGATTTTAGGACAAAATACTTAATTCGAGGATGGGAAAGTGACCAACCTATTTCCAAGTGGAGAATTTTGAGATTGAATATGGGAAGTTCGGTTTTGGGCGCTACAGGGAGAGGGCCTCGGCCCGGTGCGCCTTGCGGGCGGCGCTGGCCCTCACCGTGGGCAAAAATTTGGAACTTGTTCCCGGGAGACAATTGCGACACCTTTGGAACTCCACCGTACAGCGCTGCTCAACGTAAAACAACGACTTAGGTTGCCACGGAGTAACTCTTCCGGACCATCACAGTAATTCGAGATGAGAAGTAAATTCTAGAAGATCTAACAAACGTTAATATTAGCGAACCATGGAATCAACGAAGGAACACCCGGAAAGGGCAAGTTGGAAGCACTTCAAGATGAGAGAGGATCACAAGCACTCTCGCTTGCGTCAGAATTGCACGCCGAATTTACCGTCGAACTGAAGTCATGCAACAACGCAGCAGTTGTGCTAGATCGCCGCTAGCGTACAACCATCGCGTTGTACGCTAGTTATATATATACATACGAGCACCTACCGTCACCACCCTCATTTGGAAGACATAGAGCACCAAAGGCATCATCAAAGCCGCCAAACTGGCCGTTCAGAAGGATCCCCGTGCTTGCATCGCGTCAGCTGGATAATTGGGCCTCGTTTTAGCGCAACTATGTAGTGCACTACGAGCAGGTGGATTACTTCTTCGGGTGGATTAATAGACCGAAACCTAATATTTTGAATATTGACCCTTCCATTCATTGAAAATTGACCCTCATCAGTGACTAAGAGTCTTCCCATAAGCCTTGGTTTTTGTGCAGTAATCCAATTGCAATACGCTCTTCGCCTTGCGTAGTAAGGGGGCAGTATACTGATGCTTTACTTGCATTTTGTACGGATGAACACGGATATCTTGCGTTTGCTTTGAAATTCTTTCGAATTTTGTCTTCGTAAAACCGCTTTCGATGCGCCTTGAAGAGGTGCGGGGGTTTTCTGTAATAAATTATCGCATAATTGCAAAATTATCTTCAGTTCTTAGTGTTATTCTTCTTTTTGAATTTCCTTTGTTTCTGTTCACAATACTTTCAAGTTCAATGAATTTCCTCGCGGTTCGATAAACCGTTTTCTTATCGGGGGAGTTTTTTTCAGGAAACTTTTCAGCAAAGGCTCTTCGAACTTTTTCACAGCTTTTAGTTGTTTGAAATTCTAAGACAATGAACATTCCTAAGTCTTTAGTTAGCTACATTTTAGAGTCTTCAACTTCGAAAATGAAGAGGAAAATTTACAAGTCACAAATGGTTTGAATACTCGTGCGTATGTAGGATACAATATCTCAATTTGAACTGGAGGTATAATATATACAAAAATGGGGGACATTTTTGAAGGAGGATCTGTAAAGTGGGACGATAGAAGTTATTGGTGTTTTACTTCAGCAGTTGTGCGTGTGTAAACGGGTTTGACAACCATTTGGTTATTTATATTGGCTCGTGGTCCTGAAAGTGTAGCTTAGAGGTCAGGAACTTTTATTATCTTGATGTCCCATGCGCTTCAGGATTTCTCGAGCGAACGCTGCGAAGGTATTTCGAGTTTTATAAACTTGAAATTCTAAGTAGAATTTCTCAAGGGGAACACAATACAACGAGAAGCAACAACTCATCGCGGGTAAGAGAGAACAGAGTTCTCACCACGTGTGAGTACAAATCAATTTTAGTATTGTCTCGGTAATTGTGTTGTGTAATTGCAGCCTTTTGTAGCAATCAACATTGATGAAATGAATCTCTTCATTTTATGAGGAAAGAAGTGTGAGAAGAGTCTTCTGTGTGAGTAATTAAATCTATCTATCTATCTATTTATCTAATCTAATCTATATAATACTAAAACTCTGGTCGTCTTGCTTGCTTGCTTTGCATCGGATATATTTCTGGATACGGTTTGATTTTGATAAAATTTACTTGACCCAACGGGTCACGTATCGTCTAGTTACTCTAGTATACTTCTATATTCCTGAGCCCAAAGTCAACACCACAGGGCAAAACCAGGAAGCCTTTCTAAAGAGTACCATCCTCTCGTCACGTCACGATTGTCAATAATTATCATCATTCAATTAATTGATAATGTATCATAAAAATATTCGTTTGTGCAATTCAAATCTGAGTGTAAAAAGAATTATCACTCCAGAGCCAACTAAAGTAGAAGTCACTCGTGCCTCGAATTGGTATTTTCAAAGCAAGGTAAGCCGAGGCAAAAAGTAATACGGGGTGCGTTGTGACAATGCGCCGTTTCGATTTCCATCACTGATTTTGATCCTGCATTTTACATCTCTGCGCACGAAAGTAGTTCGCACACAAGCGAAAATCGTTCGTCGTGTACTAAAAAAAATGTCGACTCCTCTGTCCTATGTATTTTCTTTGCAATGAGCTTTGCTATCTTCTTATATCTACGTCTAAAAACGTTTTGTTTCTATGTATCAGATAAACTGTGAGAATCGCCAATTAATTAATATTCGTGCTCGTTGCATTTATATTCGATTGCAAGAATTTCTGGAAGCTGTGCGATGATAGATAAATAGCTGGCTTTTCATACACACCTAACTGATGATAACTATTCATACTACCTAATTCTAAGTTGCCATTTGCACGCGACGTACTTCTCCAATTTACCAGGAAAATACCGAGTAGGTGTTCAGCTCAGACCTGCACATACTCGTAGTGGATATCAAAAGTATTTAACGCTCCAAGATTTTCATTCGTCATCGATACAATCAATTTAAAATGGGAAAAGCTGAAATAAGGAAAAATAATTTATCCAATCACAGACCAAGTAACAAATGATCAAATGACACATTAAATTATAATCACCGCTAAAGCACAAGTGATCACACACATTTAGTGACATGAACCAAATAATATTTTACATGGCAATAAGGTGGTTTGAAAAATTCTATGTCGAGATCCTGTAATCATTAATGTACGCACACATTATCCACCTCATTTTTCATATTCCCAGTAACTGCCAGTCTCACACCGCAAGTATAAGGCCAGTAATCATCTGCCGAGATTGACCATAGGGTCGACTACGACTGCGAGAACCAACACTCGCATATATGTATACCTCCACTATAGCGGCACGGGAAATAACTGTTTCAAACTTTACATCGTCACGAGAGCTCACATTAATAAGGCACATCTACATATACAACTACCTAAGTCCTAGAAAAGGAATTAGGTGATCGTGCAGATTCGGAGAACGTTCTGTGCTTACACAAGATTGGCATGGGAAGCGCGGCCATATCACAACCGTAATCTGAGATATACAGCCAGAAAACTGGCCCAAAATACATTTTCATAAAAAAGTGTTTCAAGCATGGGTGTACTGCATGAATAGATTAGAGGGATATGATAGATTAAACTCAAACAACTCACAGCGGTGTGTCTTGAGAAAGCAATCGACCGCACTGCGCGTAGCCGCGAGACGCAAGCTAAACTGAAACTGGGATGCGTACCCACTACCCAGCCGGGCCAGCCCCATTCATCCAACGTCGCCGCTTGAAGGGCGAGGTTGCGAGGCTAATCAGTGTCTGGCTGCCGACCTGCCGTGGCTACTATCCTGAGTTCACACTCCTGAGTGCAATAATTGCCACTAGTTTGATCCACTTGTTGTGTTTCTGCCACAGAAATAGCTCTGCTAGAGGACGTGGGACTGTGGACCACTTGAGTGGTGGCAGTGGCATAGTAGCGTCTCGAGACTTATGCACTGTAACTTCCAATGAGGAACGTGCAATGTTACTGAAAATTACTTCACTTAAGCCTTTCAAAAGCGTTTAATTCTACATTGATTCAGAACTTGCCAACTCATGTATGATTTCTAATCATGCGAAACAAGTTCTTTTGCAATTTGAAACGCATTTTTTCAAAGCAAAATCGTTGCATGCCATCAGCGAACTCGTTACGATGCAGTTTAACGACGTTCATTTGACAACTGCTCTTAGACTTCAGAAAATAATTGTAGGATAGAGAAATACGAGTATAATATTACAATGATGTCCATGTTCTCATTCCTCCAATTCAGCCGGAGGCCAAACTATGAATTACAACCCTAACTCTAATTTTTCAAATCCTATGTAACAAATTAACACATTCTCCCAGCTCCAAAAGCATCGCTCGTAAATGATCTCGTACTTTTGCACCAAGTATGAGAACGTTCTAGCCAGACGATTGCATCATGTTCTGCAGGGCAGTCCCGGGCAGCCGCGGCAGACGTGATAAGTTGGTTGACGTTCGATGCTTTGAAGGACTTCTTTGTTCATTCAACATTCTAACAGTCAAATTTACGTTTGAGAGCAGAAATTCAAATAAGAATATTACTAAAGTGAATTGTGTTGTGAGAACGTTGAGTTGCCTGATTTTTTGTAGCCATTTTGGTCCGTGTTATTGTAATGATGACGTCATCGCATCAGCGAATTCACGGTATGGTATTGCAAAAATGGCGTCTTTAGAGGAGTTATTTTTCCGCGTGCACTTTCTCACCGAAAATAATTCAGTTGGGCGCAGGTCCCCAGCAAACTTGCAGATCCGTAACTGGGCAAATGCGCGCTGTGTTAACTCAAATTAAATGTACAACGAAGGATAACTTCATCAATTCAGTACAACACAATTTCATTGTGGGCGTACGCTCGTCAGTAGCGGGGTCCCGGTTTTGACCCTGAGATGTTGATTGCGGGCCTAAATGGATACACATATATTAAACAATTCATTAATATAGATAATTCATTCACAAACAGGATCTCCTCATAACACCGCAGCTCGCACCAAGGGGCTCGGCATTTCCAATCTCACAAAAATATCTCAATCCGTCAAACGAGACCACAAATCAAATCAACAATAACATAAACAAAGTAATTTTACTTTATTTAATTGGGAATTGCATGGGGATTTGTTCCCGATCTTCGCTCACTCTTGATTTTCAGCGAGTTGTGAAGCCCAGATTTTCCTCTTAAACGATCCCATCAATTTTTTATATTCAAAGCCCAGAACATTTAAGGATCGTGATAAAATGGGCTTCAGAATAATAAAAAATTATTTCCATTTCCAAGATCCTAAAACTCCAAGTTCACGAGACCTAGAAAACCAACACGACAGGTAAATCATCGCAACCACCTCGGACGCGGGTTGCAACGTTTCTAAAATCTTAACAGCACAAAAATTAACAGCAGACACCGAATGCGAACTGGATGCCACCCTAGATTGCCCGAATGCAATGGAAAAGTATATACGCAAATAGCGATCGATGTCAAATGACTTCTTTTACAGCGGCGGAGAAATTCAGCGCACATTTATATCGTTGCCTGTGCTTGACATGCAATACTTGTTTAGGTGGTTGTGCGGAACACATTTTCAACGCAATTTTCATCTCTTTTTCTGTGTACCGAAACGCTGTATCACAGCGATAATCATATAACTAATCAGTTCGCATTGGCGATAACAATCGAATGTCTGCACTCTCTTATAATATTATTGCCACACACTGCGTGTTGTTTACCAAATCTTGCTAATGAACATAGGAAGTCCTCTACAAATCCCTCCCTGTCCACAAAGTAAGAAAACAACTCGTGCATTCATAGCTCAAGAATTGTCTTTGATCAAAGAATTTATATCCATTCAATTTTCGCCGATAGGCACGTATTATTTTTGGTAACAGTGGGCACTTCCCGTGGCCGGCTTCTGTCGTTGCCTCTTATATATATATAGGAGGAAATGCTTCTGCGCACTAAGTCCCTTGTGTGCTGACTTATCCTTCCTGGCAGTCTGCACTAACTTCCCTCATGTTATGCGGACTGACACTTCGGGCAATTTTCATGCTAAGACAACTAAACATTCCGTCACAAAAACCCAGATTGAAAGTTGAAACCATTGCAATACGGGAATTATTTATAATTTCAATTACTGCAACATTCATTTATACATATTTGTTATTTTACCTTTTCCTTAACTCAACTCAGCCACTCCGTCACTAAATAGACGACGGTAGATTAAAACGTGCCTTTTCTGTGGCTGATCCGCCCGTTACCACTAAATAATGCAAGAATATGAGCTATTTCGATATAATATAGGTCCTAATCGAGTACACTGTCGTATGCTCGTGATCATCTTTGGCCTGTGCTTTTCATTCTTGTTCTCAAACACAAGGGGCTCGGTGAGGCCTGCACCATAAGTCTCGATCGAAGTGGTTCCTTTGTCAACCGAGGGCGTTGGAACGTTGGGCTAGTACCGGTTACTTCAAAGTCGTCTCGGCGACAAAAATGGGATGCGGTACTTCATTCAGAGTTTTGGAAATACTTCTTTTTTGCAAACACTTTCCAGTTAAACATCGGCAAACTGAAATAAAAACGTAGAAGTGTCTCATGAAGATCGTCTGCACCATTAAAGATTCCATGAACTGCCCATAATGTGGATCTTTATTGCAAACGGTATTTATGTAAATATTACCCACTGGTAATGACTCAGAAATAAATGTAAAAGTCTAAAAATTAAGGGTTTTATACTTGTTTTAATTCATTTGATGAATTTTTCAGGTTAAATGATATTTACATAGGAAGCTATTTATTTTATATCGAGTACATTTCAACCTTACTCTCTGCAAGAATGCCTTTGAAACACCGTAGCAAAACTGCTACATTTATTTCAAAATTTTATAATTTAAATTCAATATAGAGTGAATGCAAACATAAAATTATACATGGATTCAACATTGGAAGATAACTCATCTATACTCTCAAATAATTTCAATAATTTCAATATAACCTCAAGTAACTCTTCGTCACTTTTGACTTGAACAACGTAAGCTTTTAGAACTTGGCTGGGCAGAATAAAACCCCATAAGTCCTAATAAGCACGATAAATGATGCTCCTGCGAGAAGAAAGTATAGCTCAAAATGACATAAACATTGATGGTGACAATGATAGTTTTCGGTGGTTTTGTAAATTTAACCCTAAAACATTTTATGACTTAAAATGACTACTTAAAAACCACGTACTAAATTTACAACGTGTGGCTTTACGTGTGATTTAAGCTTTCTTCCTTTTGAATACGTGCGTGTTTCTATACGAATGCTTTTGAAAAACCTTTGATACATGATTCCTGAAAAACACTGTTTTTTTGCGAAACATCGTCATCTGTGCTTCTTTTCCATTTAACCTGATTGGGCCAGAGCAACGCGGGGATGTGATTGGCTGATGAAAATTACAATAAATTCGGGAGGAGTGTAGCAATTGTGAGCTGAGATAGATGTAGATTGATGTTTCTTTAGTTAATTATTTCATTATTGAAGGAAATTGGAGCGCAGCAATTTTTTACACTTGCTATTTAGCAAGTGGGCACGAGTGGTCATTTTTGAGGTCAGGTATTAGGAGGGGCATCCTAATATTATTTAATTGATATTTAAATAAAAATGATGACAAATTTTGAGAATATATGTGATGAATTAACAATTAGGTCTAGTCCATGAGGAACTAATTAGATGAGGCTTCCCAATGTCATACTGCTTTTAAGTACACAAAGATATAAGTCGACGGGAAGTTTCTATATCATACTTTAGAATAAAGAAAATTGCCTAACACTACAACATGCAAGACGTGTCAGTCCGAACGAAAAAACTGTAATAATATGACTTAAGTTATGAGGCTCAGAGGTCTAAAGTCTAACTTTATTAAATCGTACGATCCCAGGACTTGCATCACGATAGCTACATTTCTACGCTGCATGAAATGCTAGCGAAAAGCGACAAACTGGTCACAGGATCAGGATATAATTATCATATTTAATTCCTACGCTACTCTCAGGCGCAGCTAATAACTTGTATAACCTGGGCACAGAGACGCTTAGGGTGTGCATATGAACCTTTATAATTCCAATACGTTTTACCGTTGGGTTTTCAATGCCTTATAACTACTGACGTGATGAGGGATGTCAGGAATGTGTGGTTTAAGCTTCCTTTTAAAAGGGAAGCACTCCTTGGTTACGTGAAATTTCGTGCCTGAGCCGGGATTCGAACTCTAACGTCCCAGCTGCGAGGCTATCACGCTAACCAGTATGCCCTAGAGCCCACTGCCACACTATGACTGCCACATTTCATAGTTCTGAATTTAAGAATACAATAGAGGCTGTTATCTAAATCATAACACTACAACAAATTCTCCCTAATAATGCAATAATGAATTAATACATATATAACCCCAAATCATGCATATAGAAGGACTTTGACTATGCATACTTTAGGTGGAGAGGAGCTGATATGTCTTCCAAACTTCGACCAAGCCTCGATGTTTCTGAAAGAAGCTGTACGCCATGTCGACTCAAGTCGAGGAAAGTGGGATGCGTTGCTTCTAGAAAGCGGCGTCGGCAATGCTTTAGTTATAGTTAGTCCAGAGGAGTTTTGCATGTATCGCCTGACGTAATAACATGTTCTGTTTATCTATATCTTCTTTTCTTTTTACTACCTTGTCCGGTCGCGCTGAGGTCCACAACAGGTGTTCTATCAACACATCCGCTCCTGCAATACCAGAGAAGCGCTGACTGTCACTATTGATACAATACATAGAGGTAGTTCGATCCTCCGGCGATATGTAGGTTGCCAAATATTCAAGTATATTAAAGAATAGTAATTTTAACTACCGTGTTTAAGCCAGGATCTAAAAATGTTCGGATTTACATGTGTGGCCACCCTCCTTCCTTACTTCCTCCCGCCCACTTGTACGATACGAATGTACTCATGTACTCGTACTGCACATTCATAATTTTATACATGTAAAAAATAAAGAAATATCATTAATAATTTTCAATTTTTTGCTGTATACGGCGCCCTTAATTTGAACACTTATCGGCAGCGGAAGTGCTTTTCAATTTGTGAGTCCGGTACCTGCCTTCCCGCAACCTTTTGCTAAAAACACCGCTACCGCTACTTCCTTACTATTTAGAGGGTCCGTAAGTGGTGGGGTAGCGGCGTGCCTAACTTCAGTAGCGGGCTGCTCGGTTCTGTTTGATATTAGGTCGTTTGGAAAATAATGACTGTTTCAGGATTTCTGTTGTTAAATTTGATTGCACGAGTATCACTGTATTTTAGGAAAGGTTCAACACGCCTAATATTTGATACGTGCTGTTTCATAATTGTCTACCTATTTCTCAAAAAATAAACATTGTTAAAGGTAATATGCCCCTAATTTTGAACATGGAACTAGCAGGCTTTCGTTCGCTTTTCTTGAATGAATTCAAGCTTGGTCACAACGCTGGCCAAACAGCAAATACAAGGAAATTTGACAGCAGTATGCCTCTCTACAAGTAGGGCTCATGGAAGATTATGAAAAGGGACTTTTCATTTTCAACATCATGTTTGTCATTCCCTTCAAGAATTGAGAAGTACGGAAAATTTATATAAATAATTGAAATTTGGACAATCATACTCAACTACTGATAGAGATCAATGAGTTCATGTAACGAAGTTTCAAAGTTCTGGAAATAAAAATTATTGAAAATTTTAGTCATTAAAACACAAGGTTCCGAGGTTCTTTATCACTTCTATGCTACGCTCATGATGCACTAACCGAAAGATCGTTTGACTCTCAAGGTTCTCCTTAGTGTTTACTTTTCGTAGACAAGACATTCAAGCTGACTCGTTTAAGTCCTATGGTCTTACACCTCATTCAGTGGGTAGGGGGTAGCGACTGACACTCGAAGGCTGAGAAATAATAAACGCATGCACATTAAACCGTCTCCTTCTATAATACATGTTGGTGTCGCCCTAGCATCACTTCTTTGCGTGGGGAAAGTCAGGATAGAATACGTTTTAGACAGGCCTCGTATGAATGTAAGGATTTAGCCAAGTATTCGCACTGTTCACTTTTTCAGATTTAATACCAATTTTTCAAAGAGTTTAATTATCAATAAATTTTCGATTATCAGTTATAGCTCCAATAGCTTAATACGTTTGTGAAGATTTAACAGCAAAATTTAGGCAGTAAGATTTTAGCAAGGTTTGCATATGTGTATGGTCTGTCGTAAGTCCGTGCCAAAGAGAACCGAATCCTATCATCGAGTAGCTTCTACGAAAACTCGGAACATTGAGGCACGAGCCTAACAAAGATACTCTTTGTCACTTTAAATCTAGGCACTGGAGGCTGAGTTAAACATCAATATCAAGCTTTTGTATCCCAATGAATAAATAGTATGACTAAGAAACACGGCTAAGTAAGACACTGCCAAGTATTCTGGATACGACGCACGAACATCTAATAAACTCAGACTGGGTACGCAAATTGAAAGGAATTGTACTGTCCCTTATGAGTTTACCGCCCTATTTTCCCTAAATTATTTAAAAGTCCTAATAATTTTCAACACGATTTCTATTATTATTCGGTCTCTAATTATCTGACGCTTAATCTTGCACTTTCGTTTGTGGGAGGCTTGTGGGAGGCTTGCGGGAGGCTTGCGGAAGTCATGTGNGCTTGTGGGAGGCTTGTGGAGGCTTGTGGGAGGCTTGTGGGAGGCTTGTGAGAGGCTTGTGGGAGGCTGGTGGGAGGCTTGTGAGAGGCCTGCGGGAGGCTTGCGGGAGTAACCACGTCCGCTTTTGGGGAGGTTTACGCTTGAAGTGGGGAAAGATTATGCAACGAAAGGATCCGAATCCAAAGTTTTTATAAAGCCCAGGACTTGAGTCGGTATTTTTGTAATAACGATGTTGGACGGGCATCACCCTCGCATCCCAGGTTCACTTTAGAAATTTCTGATGACCCTCGATAGCGTGAAGCAAATGTTAATATTCTTGTACTACATAATGAGAATAATCACCTCTGTCTTCACATTGTGCATTGTAGCACTTTTTGCATTTACAATTTACTCCAAGATTACAATTATAATAAAACATTATTAACTCTTGATAAGAAAAGAATTCTAATCTTTTCCCAAATAATTAAGTTTAAATAATGTGAAGGTTATTTTTAATATTCCCTTATATCAAGATATCATAGGGTTTTCATGGCGCACTGGTAGCGGGTTATGCTCACAGCTGGGAGGCATGGGTTCAATCCACGACTGGAGCGAACTAATTTTTGTGGAACTACGGACTTTTTCCTTCGAAAAGGAAGCTAAAACCTTCCGTTCCTCACATCACTCAGGCGTCAATAGTTGCAAGGCATTAAAAGCTAACGATGTGCTGTATGTCAACCGTATTGGAATGTGTTAAGTTTCCTCCTTTCTTTAAAACAATTCCTGAATCAAGACTTCATAGATATGTACAAAATTGAATAAGCTATACCTTTAACGTTTTTGTTATGATGTGTAAAGAAAACATCAAACTTCGAGGAAGCACTATAGTATTTGAACGTGTTGATAAAGAAAGTAAGAAAGAAATAGAAGGAAGAAAAATCTTTATTCCAATATTCGTCACATGTAAAAAATCTTCGGGTTTTTATTTAGCAAAATTACAGACATAAAATTAAAATGCGGAAGTTGCAATGGAACTTCTGATGGTAGTCAGTACGACTACAACCTTAAAATTACGGGTGGAAGTCGCGTTGAAACTTCGAATTGTAATTCATAATTTTATGCGAAGCCCGAAAAGTGAAATATTAATTCGAAGAACATCTTAAATAAAAATTACAGTGCAAAGATAGCCTTTCGCAGCTTAAATTCTCTCATACATAAGATAAACCGCAAAATGATAACAAACAATACATGATTCATACGAAACATCATGAGCATTTGCATAGCTTAATACTGATAATTATTAAATTCTTTGCTTAGAACGAAAAATGAAATATTAGCCTTAAAAGCATCGAGTGATCGTTGTGCATATATCATAAAATAAAAATTACGGTGCGAAGATGTACTATTGATTTCAATTGAAGGATGCTGAGGCAAAGGGGTACCATCTTTTTCTCCCTGATCTTAGATCTAGAAATAAAAAGTTTCCAGTCATTTTATGCCTAAACGTCAAACTTTAACTGCTTAACTACAATATTACTCGGTGAATGATAATAGAAACAGGCACGATAGAGTGCCATAAAATAATGAAATAAATCTTAGTGTTTACAGGATATTAGGTGAATCATAATTTGGAGGGCTCGGCGTACTAATCAAAATCGACTGTGATGCATTCAAGTTCGCCTCTAGGTTCTTCAACGATTTGTCTCAAACATTTCCTGGAGCCCGGCATTTCTCTAAGTCGTATATGTACTTCAGTGCATCTGAAAGGAGGAGGAGGGGGCTCCACCAGGAGACGTGACTCAGCAAGCGGAAGAAGATTAGCTTTTTTAAATGTCTTGGAGATAGTTATCTTGCCTACATTTTTATGGCTTTGTTCATTTTTATAGCACCATATTAAAAAACGAATCGTTAATTCATTCATGAGTAAAATTTTGGTTAACCATTTATCCTTTATTATGGGTTAATTAAGGGTCTAAAGTTTTAATTTGTGAACCTATTTTCGTTTAGGTTAACGCGGCAGTTCAGGGCTGTCTGGAAGGAACGCAGAAGCAGCAGAAACTTCGTTCCTAAAAACCTCGTCGTCGTTCGTTGTCCGTATCCGCGCGGCGTGACCGCTTGAGGCTCCAGTCCGCGCGACTGTCAGTGAAGGTCCTGACGTTACGTGAAGAGGAGGTGGACCTGGTAGGGTTCAAAAGTTTAACCTGGTTGTCGGAGAGTTTGAACCTTCAGAACTTTTTAATTAAGAGAGCTCATCGCACAAAAATTAGCACACACTGTTACCTTTGTAAAAATATAGTGATCTGAGAAAATTAATTTTATTAAGGTTTGCTAGTTTCAGTGAGGTCAAGGCGTCCAGTAAAGAAAAAAACATTGTCAGCAGCAAACACTGGTTTAATTAGTGGTCAGGCACATGGATTAATTAAGGTTAATTTTAAATCTCGTCTACTTCAATTTTTGAATCCATATGGAACAAGATCGATACAATACAGTCGCGTAATCCCGGAACAGGAGAATTGGTGAAGTTGGTGTCCAGATTTCAAACGGCATCGCCATCGAGCTGCTCCTGCAATTCCAAGGTGTGTACCAACATTGTAATCTTTACGATACTTCCATTTGCTAATTAAGTATTTACTTAGTCTCTTTCGTGCGGAAATTCAGCTTGAGCTGAAATTTTTACAGTGTACGTATCCTTAATTTGCCTTCTTTTACAGTAAGATATTTACATTGACCGTTAGCAATTCCCCCTTTGCTATATTGCCGGCACCCTATTTTACAACATTCACCCGTGTAATTCTACGAGCACAGAAATAAATATATTTAGAGTTTTTTTTCGCAATTTCAGTATTATCGGGACAAATATCGCGTACTCTGTAAATTATCATTGTAAACTATCCATTTATAGATACTTATTATCCGTGTCGGAAGACACCTGTTAACAATGCTGTGTAGTTTTCGTTTGAGTTCAAATAAAAAATAAAAGCGCCATCTTTTTGCACTAAAATAAGTAAAAAAAATCGACGATGCTCCAATGCTGAAACGGAACACTATTTTAACCGAAGCTATCTTCATTTTCATTTACATAATTTAACAATGCCATCTAGATATGCAAATACATTTCAAATTGGAAGATTAAGATGCTGTGGTCGTATACGAATACATTGTAGACCGATTTCACATCAGTTCAATTGTACACATCCTATGACATACAAAAGTGGCCGACTCAAAATAGATTAAAATATTTATTATTGCGGAATATTAACTCGAGAATTGACTGACATGATAGAGTCTCCCATCGCATGACCCCCGCCCGCTGTGCTCAGTGAATTCAAACGAGCTCGTACTCGTGGTAATCCAGAATCTATCCAATGGTAGGAATCCAACACTCTTCGTGTGATATACTTGCCTAATGTGTTTAGCACCGTTTGATGTCCTTATTAATTTGATCATTTACCATTTCAGTGCTTTTCTTAAGGCTGTTTAAATGTCTTCATTAGCTTTATCATTTACGCTCTTTACGTCATTTTCGTGGTAATGCCCCTAATTCAGGAGGAAACGCTGTTCGAATTGTACAGTTTTATTTTTGTGGCAGTTTTGTGCTATCTCGGAATGCGTTTTTGAGTATCATAGAAAAGAGTTCTTCCGACTAAATGATGCTAAATTTGAATTCAAAAGTATTACGAATGTTTCACTATCGTAAACGCTAAGGTTAAGTTCTATTAACTGGACATGGAAATGAACCATTTCAGAAAAAGTTACAGAATTTTTGAAAATTTAAAAAGCGGAAGATATATGAAATTTATCATAGTGCCGAATCGAATTGACCTGTTATCATTGATGCTATTCGTCCTGATAATGATTAAAATTCCATTTGGGGATTATTGTTATCGAAAAATTGTGGAATTTACTTCTCTTCCAATACGATAGAAGATCGAGTTATTCTATCATGCAAAAAATATGATGAATTGGTATAATGGTGCAAGTCGAAATACACAACTTCTTGAACAAAATAGCCTCTAAGTTCAGAGAAACTGGCTTGATAAAAAATCACACGTTGAAAAACCATTGGTCATATTTTTTTTAGATACAGATACTAATTCGATTACAACCGATCGTAATCCGAACTCGTATGGAATGATGGGAGAAATTTAATTGTTACATCAGCTGGAAAGAAATGAACATGGTGAACATTTGGTTTCAATAATAATAAAAGCTGATGAAGGGAGATTAATTAATGACATGCTAAAATAAATTTGTCTTGCCCAGTTAATTCCGCGTGATCCTAACATCCCTTGAAGACTCAGGTCTATCGATCTTTATAAATGCTTCTAATTTTATATCTCGAGGTATTAGAAGAAGATTATTTATATTTCGACGCCTGATACTTCAGAGGAATTTAAATTAAAAAGCCTTCAAGAATTTAGCGACCAATTTCCAGAGCTGCGCAGTATTGATGAATCACTTGTGCCGGGACACGTAAAACTTGTATAAATGTATCACAAATACTTCATGCTTAGTTTGTAAATTAAGTTGTAGTATATTCTCTGTAAATTTTTGGTTTGCAAATAATTTCTTTTTCGCATAGTTATCGTAATAGATATTTAGATATATATATATTTTACATCTGTTTTACCCTGTATAAGTAACATACGAGTAAAAATAAGGTTTAGACACAGTAATTATAGTATTCGATAATAAAATATAACAATATAATTTAATAATAAAATGTATCGTAAGTGATCACAGCACAACGTTGTATAAATAATAACTATTCGCACGTGTTTCTTACTCATTTCAACGCTATTCTACTGGAAGTTATGTAACTTCTACACTTTGTGCCATCCTGCTTTACGACGCGACACTGAGGCTGGAGAGAATTTTGGGGTGACCTGGTAATGCGCAACCTGCGTGTCTATGTACAGAATTCTGTGTACAAAATTCTTTACCCGTAAGGAAATGGCGCTGTCGTACTGGCATCTAGAGAGGACCTGTGACCACTGATTTATTAGTATTCCTTACATGCAGCCATTGGCGACGAGGGAATCGAATGACAGTGTTTTAGGATACGCTGTAATGAGATTGTTATTCACGTTTACGTAAACTGAAATTACACGCTACTTTTCTGATTGTTAATTAAGAGGTTTGCTTAAACTATACTTCCCACGTATCTTGAAACTCGTAAATCTTCTCCAACGCGATAACTTTCGGTTAGCGTGGCTTGAGGATTGCTAGTCAAACACGTTGTCAAATATCGTTTGTTATTTTAACTGATATCATGACGTGTATCTTGTAGGTTTCTTGAATGGTAAATCCAACTGCAGACTATTAATGCACATAGGATAGTTAATGCAAATTTAACTATCGAGAACTCGTAAGAATTTCTCAGTCAAGTTGGAATTATGGACTAGAATCTCTCTTCCAACTAGTACACCCGTACTTAATAAGTTAATAATTTTAAAATTTGTTCCCTCCTGTTGATCATTTTGTGTGGTTCACTTATACAGTTTCGTGGCTCTGTGTATCACAATACGCGAATATTAGGAGCGCTTTGAGCAAATACTAAAATACGCAAATACTAAATACTAAAATACGCAAATACTAAATACTAAAATACGCAAATACTAAGATATTAGGAGCGCTTTGCTGGTCGACCTGTGATGCGACCTCTGAACCGTACATTGCCCTACCGTTCGAAGCCTCGTCACCAATACCTCAGAATGATGATTAATCTACGCCCTGATTTGCGTCTTGAGTAATTTATTAGTTCAACACGAATTAGAATTTTTGGAGATTAACATTTTGGAAACTTTGGAAAATGTACCATGGGAAGCGGTCGAACAAACTAGCAATACCGAGCCAGTGTCGCCGCCCTGCTGCCAAACTCCTGCAAGAGTGTGAGGCTGAAGCCGCGTTTCGATCAAACTATTCATTTCACGCGCTGTCATCGGTAGCTCGCTGAAGCTTAATTTCTTTGTTTGGTTTTTTGTCCCCACCTGTGGGAGGCAAAAGCTTTCAAACTGCAGACCCTGGAACGCGGATGCACAAGCAATTGAATAGCTAATGCATAAAATAGTGTTTTTATCGAATAAGTTTTCACGCGGTGGGAAGATATCGAGGTTCCTTTTTTAGCTATTGCGTGTTTTCTGTTCATATAGGATGTGAAAGACTTTTTTTCGACTATCATCTAAAAAGCTTTCTGCCTTTTTTTTTTGTTTCTTGCAATTTGCCCCGGTGCGTCTAATAGCATTTGGAGTCTCAATGGCGTACGTGTAATTTATTTTATTTTATTACCATTGATTTAATTTTTTATTCTTATTCAAAAGCATAAAGGAGAAATTATTTACGCTCATAAGTCGTAAACAGGAGTGTATATAAGGGTGTCCTTGACAGACACGAAAATCGTTACAGACGGTAACAACGTGCTGATTTTACCTCAAATTACTGGGTAACTTCTCCTAAATTTAATAATTTCTTCAAAACTGATTGTGCTTGACGCCGTCGAAAGTTTTGGAAAGATGACGCAGCAGCCAGAGAGTTAGATCATGCGAATTGTAGAGCGCTTTTAGTTCTGGTATTTGTCTTATGAGCATTCGGATTTTAATGAAGTAAATTACATTTTTCCGATTGCGTTAAAACGTAATTAAATGTATTTTTAAACTTATTGGACAAACGGGGTAAAACACTGATCGGAATGCTATTTATTGCTGAAGTTATGTCACCAACATGATGCGACGGACTTATGATGGAACCGTCCCACTTTTCAAATTATTTGTTCGCTGCAATTTGCTCATTAATTACCAAATGAATTAATGGTGCTGCATGGAAGCTGCTTGAAATATATTGAAAGTCTATATCCAGGTGCCTTGGTAACATCAGCCCTGTCCTTTTACATTTACATGTCCAGGTGCCTTGGTAACATCAGCCCTGTCCTTTTACATATCGTTGTAATGGTTCACATAGAGCTGCAGTTTCAAGCCTTCCTCTGACAGAAACCATTTGGCGTTCTCGAGTCTGTGTGTTCGTACGTGCTATATTCATACGCTTCCACACTCGCATGCTGCTCAGAACTTAAAAGCGCATTTAATATTCAAAACAGTGCATTTTCTGCGAGTTTTTATCCCAAATGATGACCTTATGAGGTGCATTTAGAATATTAGTCTATGAAGACTTGGCCTCCTTATCATATCGAAATCAGGATAGTTCAGACTTTTTTGTTGATTAGGGCTTTGTCGCTGAACATATTCTCAATTGCGTTGTTGAATTGGACTAGGTCGGGCTCATCACTGAAGATAAACAAAAGTGCCCGATTTCGCCAATGCATCTTTCCAGGACAGGTCTACTTGGGACGTTAAGTGGATGAACAGTTCTACTTGGGACGTTAATAAGTGGATGAACAGTTCTACTTGGGACGTTAAGTGGAGGAACAGTTCTACTTGGGACGTTCAGTGGATGAACAGTTCTACTTGGAACGTTCAGTGGATGAACAGTTCTACTTGGGACGTTAAGTGGATGAACAGTTCTTCTTGGGACGTTAAGTGGATGAACAGTTCTACTTGGGACGTTAAGTGGATGAACAGTTCTACTTGGAACGTTAAGTGGATGAGCAGTTCTACTTGGAACGTTAACTTGATGAACATTTCTAAAGAGTTCACCGTTTAGAAAAATCGTACATTGTTATTTACTTCAGTTTCATGTTTAAAAAAATGAATCAATATATAAATTGAACATTTTCACAGAAAATCTCTCATATCTTAACACGAATTGTCGCTGTACCTGGTTAACAATATTATTCTTTGGATGTGAAGCAGGAATAGCAATTTTCAAAGTGCTTCAAAATTTTACTCGTTGAAGTTTCATGTTAAAAAGTATTCATGGCTATGAGCCCCTCAAAAACTATTCTATTCCTGAACAATTGTGTACCTGCATCAGTCATGTCTTACTCAGATGACCAGTTACGGTGATACTTTACTGTGCTCTTATAGAGCATGCTATGACTAGACTGTAGAGTATTTCTATAGACCAGAGTGTTAACCACAGACCAACTCGTTGCATGAATTCGTATTTTCACGGCCTACTTGGGGACTTGATTGTCTTAACACTGCGTGTCCTAACGAGAGATGTGGAGCCAGAGAAATATATCTGGCTCGGAGCCATGAGTTCTTTGGTCTTTGGCTCCCGCTAAGACTCCACATCCCTTGTCTTCACTAGACTTTACGTCACATCTGGGCTGACAATAATATGACTTCACAATAACATCAGGCTCTACATCCATTGTCTTCACTAGACTTTACGTCACATCTGGGCTGACAATAATATGACGAGTTACTATCACTTGGGCATCATGAAGTTACTTTGTTTTTAAAAATAGTTGAAAACGTAATTGTTTTTCATGTAAACGTGCTACGCCATAGCATAGACATACATAAAAACTGGATCAAAATATCATATTAGTACAAAAGTGTTGTTCTATTTTAGATTTTATCGTATCGATGAAGAATCTAAGGCAGGGAAAATATTTACCCGTTTAAATAATTTCGCTTTCTTTTTTGACCCTCAATCAATTTTCAATCTGTTCACAAACTGAAAATTCGCCCTTTTTGAATTTTTTTACGGAAGAATGCAGAACATCATTGCCCCTCATTTGCAGACACGTGTCTGTATAGTATTAACTGCCAACGCGAGTTTTTCAAAGCGGCTTTTTAGTCTCCTAAATAAGTAATAATTCAGAGACGCTAGGTCTGGAGAATACAGAGACTGAAAGAATATTTTCTGGATAATGTCTTCCGTAAGATCTTACGATAATAAAACCGTGTGACGGCAGACTTCATCGTAATGACGATGATGCCATTTCTGAGGGTCGCTTCCTGATCTGGGCAGCTTTCAAACGACGAAGTTGATAGGAGTGGAGATTGTTTGATTATTGTCATACGGTTCATAATGGACAATAATTCTTTCAATATACTATTATGCACTCATGACTTCAATTTAGGATACAGTCTTCTCGATGTGGCACTGACGCCGGCTCTCACGTTACATGAACTTATTCTCTCATCATTAGTAGGAATCGGGAGCAATGATGGTGCTTGAAGACATTTCGAAAAAGGCAGTTTGCAAAGAGCTACTTTGTTTCAAAGCTACCGGGGACAGTTCGAGACAGGACATTTTCTAACTTGAAGCTTTTCCAATCCTTTCCATTTTGCGTACGATACTTTTGTGGCTAGCAAATTTCTCACAAAGCTTCCTAGAAGGAGGGACGGTATTTACTGTGTATCTCTACTTGATTGCAATTGGTTATCATCCGTTTTTTGTACGATCTTTTCTGATTCGGCCTTGAAGTCAGTAATACGAGAAAACACATCCTGTTTCTTCATTTACTACATCACCCAGTACGTATTCTGACTAGGTTTTGTTTCTGTTCTTCCATTGAAGTTTTCATTAAACTCCTGAAGTAAAAAATTTATTACGCGATGAGTAGGTTTGGAGAGATGAACGTATTGGATACAGTAAAGATCATGAACCGAATATTTATAATTTGAAAATAAAGCGTTTCATTAGCGATTGCAATATTGCAAAATGAGAGCAGTTGGTAGTTCTTCAATAAATGTTGTCTTAGAAGTTATTGGAGAAAATCCATTATGTTTACCGAAATTATGTAGTTTCTTCTCAGGGCAGGTTTGAAACGTGCACTTAAATGTACAGCGATAAATTGATATTCATAATGTGTGTTTTCTGTATGAGCTGCCCAAACTGGGCTATATTAATAATTTTATTTTCCAATTTTCAAAGCATTTTGAGGAAACCTTTATTTATGTGAACACAAGAACAATTTGTATGGTTATATTTGTCATTCCATTGTTGGTCTGCAAGACTTCGTGACTGAACGCTAGTACGTACATATTATTGCCTAGCCTGCGTATGATTTTTGTAACTGCAACAGCGCATGTGAGCACTCCATCGTAGAGAGGATATCGAATTATGTACATGTTCATGGGCAAAAACTCGCAATACTTGACGGTGTTAGTTAATGAGAGTTACCCCTACCGCTGTCGTCGATATGCAGTTCGAATGACACTGGAGGTAGCTTTCCCACGGCTTTTGTCACCCAAAACCCTGTAATTTATAGGAAAGAGAGAAGACAGACTCATCTTGCCAAGTTACGCTATCCCATTTCTCAATTTTCTCTTTTTCTGATTGGTTAGCACTCTTTCTTTATAATTTGAGGTCATGTCTGGTATTTCATTCTTTTTCTTGCGCGAGGTGCTGTAATTGAAATTCTTCTCTGAAAATTGAGGTCGATACAGTATCGGTTAAATGAATACTGATTTACGATACCACATATTTTGCACTAGCATGAATATCTTTATTATGAGTTATTTTAAAGGTTGAATATCTCTATCAGTTAACATTGATTTTCCTTGCTTCAATGCTCTTACCCGATGATTTTCCCGATGTTTCAAGTGAGTTGTTGCTCCCACCTGACCGCTACGGACGAATCTGATAGGTCCCATCTTTTATCATCGCAAAGTATCATTTGCCGTAATTATAAGGTTAACCCATCAACGACCAAAAAGACCGTAGAGTCCAGTTTCATAAGGTTGCTGCTAGTTTTTTATTAGAAGCTAGATGCAGTGTTACTCAACGTACACGAATTCAGGCGTATGAAATACTTCATAGTTAATATTCCGTGAAGGCGAAAATATACTCCAGTACACACGTCACTACGGGTAGTTTTACGTACAAAGCTAAATTCAGCCCTGTGGGGCGCTAAAATAATTTGATCTATACAGAGTGAATTAATACAATACATTAATGAATATTAAATGCGAAACAACTTTTAAAATGGACTGTTGTGATAAATAACACACTGCATTAGGTCAAATTTATTAGCAGCG
>VOMN01090635.1:0-14456 GCA_014899125.1 Orchestia grillus | reverse complement strand
TTTTGACCCTAATATTTAATTTTAACCAACTTATTCAGTTCTTGTGACTTTCATACCTGCGTGTAATCTTAAGCCGTTTTTTGCTATTAATCATTGTTGCATTGTAAATTGAACTCCTTCATTTATATATGGGTTGCCCTTGAAGCCTTTTAGCTTATTCGGGCCCACATGTGGTATATATCCTGATCCTAGTTCTTCGTCATTCCACATTTGATTGTAAACCTATATCTGATGTAAATTACTTGTGGTAAATAAATGTTTCAAATGTTAAATGTTTCAAATGTTTCAAGTATAAATGTGGTGGAAGAACCGGAAAACTCGTTGCAGTACCTAGCGGAGTAAATAAATGTAAAGTAATGTTATATGGCGCGGAATGGAGGTGATCTTGAAAAAGTTAGAGGCGATTGAAAATTAGGTATGTCGTCTGGTATTGGGTGCTACGAAATGGAGGCTTTGGAAGCAATAATAAGCGACTTTAGGTGGAGTCAGTTTTCGCAGTGAATGATAGACGCAGTCCAAAATTACTGGGTGATAATTAGGTGCGTACAAAATAATAATTAGGTCGGATGAATTTTTGAAGGGAATATGAGTGAAGGCGTACGGAGAAAAGCCGGACATTATGATGCAGAGAGTAGACACCCCAAAAATAAAGCGTTCCTGCAATAAAGGATCTATGGACGACTGTTTTTAGAGGAACGAGATGGGTGGTAGACCTGAGTATGATTGCGAGGAAATGGGAGAAAGAAATTTGAACGAGAACAGAAATGTATGGGTTGAACAAATAAACGAATAACATGGGTCGAAAAATATTCCCCGCCTGGAATGTTGGAAGGAATGTGTTAACCTCTCAGGTTTCTCGCGAATAAAATTTTGGAGCTTAATTAACATCTGCGCGGAGGCAGGGGTATGGCTTGAAATGTAAACAGATTCACATGGACTTAGAATTATCTTAGGACTAGGATGCATATGCTGCGTAACACTGGAGTGGATGAAATTACTGAACCCTTTGTTTTTAGATGCAACACGAATTAATGTGACCAAAATTTTTCATAGATATAGTTTTCGGCTAGTATGGAGTAGTTCCCTAGGAAACTAGAGGGTTTGAATGTGATTTCGGCATGATCTACTTTGGCTTGACGAAGAATGTAATTTAATTTGTTTGATGTAAAGAGCAACTTTTTGATAGTGAATGGGGAACTAGTAAGTCTGAGCTGACACATTGTATTAGTGTATATCATACTTTATACAAGTTAGCTTTGGCAGTTCTGCCTTCTCTTAGTTCAATATTTGCATGAAGTAACCCAAGGGGACCCGTAAATTTTTTATTTCTTGTTCGCAGACAGTGAGTCGAGAAGAGACACCTTGTTACAAGATGAGTTATTTCTAGAAAAAATTTATAGACTGTAATAAAAACTCTGTTTCATTTGCCGAAAGCCAACAAGATAAAAATTGATCTATTTTGACGCATTCGGCGCAAATATGTGGAATGAAGACAGATGTCCCAAAAAGACATGTTAGCGGCTCAAAAAGAAGTGGTAGGCAACAGACTCGGTAATTTGACATTATCTAGACAGACCTTAACAGGTCTATGTACCAATTTAAAAAAGTGCTGCTTAGCTCAGCTAAAATCAAGCGATGGAGGAAGTTAGGTACCGTTTGAACTTTTAAACGAAAAATGAATTCTGGCGCTTCCATATTTCTCCTGTCCTATCAGTGGCAGCTTAACTTAGTTTCTTATTGCATTCATATCTTCATGAGAAACTCATTCACTCAATGAAATTTTTTATAGCTTTGTATATGAAATAGATTCAACAAAGTTGAGTAACTCACTTAGCAAGTTTTTTCAAATCAGTCTTGCCAATCCAATTGCATTTCCTAATAGTATTCGTATCAGCTATACTTGCTTGATCACTTCCTTAAGGGTAGTATTTTGAGCATATGAGAGACAAATTTTTTGACATGTATATTCCAATCTTCCTTTTGATACATCATACAAACAATGCGATAGTTTGTTTTTGCAATTTATGGTTTTACATTTAATTAAGAAGAATTCTGTAATCCGGCCTTCCTTCATAACGCATTTTTCAAAAAATTTCAAACATTAATGTATAATAAATAAAAATTCCTGGAAAACTAGAAAATTAATTATTAGCTTCATAAAAAAATGTAACAACTTCTAAATTTAGTTTACTCACACGAAAGGCAATCAAGTGGCTACCGTACTTGATAACTGCTCAATCGTTACTATGAAATATTTTTAAGAGAGGGGAGCAGTAATGGATAATCTACAATACCTTGGCGTCGCGAAGTTCGTAATCAGCGCGCCCAATTGTTATCGCCGTCTTATCACAGAGAAAGATAAGTAACACATGACATCATTTGGTCGAGCGTCCGCTTGCAACAGAACTTCAGAGCTTCTACATTAAGGCTGGGCTAGAAATTCCGATGTTTCAACTCGACGTAAATACGTTCGGAACAAAGTTGCAGCAATTTTAATCAAAGATTAAAAACGTATTTTTAATTTGTTAGAAAATTTAAAAGCCCTTAGCCACACCAAAATTGATCTCAAGAGGGCATGAAAGAACAGATATTTGGTTTGGATTTTAGAAAACGTGGAATTTATGCACAGGTGTGTCCACAATCAAGATTTCCTGGGCATAGAAACAACAAATTAAGGAAGAAGAAAAATATATATTAGGCGAAGAAGGCATGAAAATGGATAGAAGTAAAGTGGGCACGAAAGATAGAAGTCTCGAGCGCCTAGCTATAGCTGACGTAACCTAACAGTGCCCCCTGGGGATGCCAATCCCCAGAGCCTAGAACAGTAAATCCAACTAACTTAGCTGTATTACCTATGCCCATGAGGGGTAAGATATGTATTCTAAATAAATGACATGAAACGTGAGAATACCTCATCTCGTTTATAAACAACACAGTATGAGCTAAAGTGAGTTATAATAAAACTATAATAGTCAATATTTCCAATTACAATATAATCAGGTGAAGATAACATCACTTGAAAGACATTACATAACTAAAGATGTAACACACCTGAGAGGCGACGACGTGTGTAAATTTTACAAAGAATGAAACAGTACTGTTGCGTTAGCTACCACTGAGGATCTTTGAATATCATCTCATTGGATCTTATGTACGGAACTAGTGAAAATGAAAATCACAAGCAAGTTATATGAAATCTATTCATCATTCTACTTGAAGGCGTAACTGTACTCAAGCACCCTGATTTTTGTGTTCGAAATTAACTGAACAATGAATTTGACCTTGTTTTCTTTCTAGATGTTTCATTTCTTCGTAAGAAAGTTTCAGAACGTATGATAGTCAACCGTTTTAAAACACGATGAATCGAAGAAAATCCTTAATTTAAATTAAATTTATGCGCGAACTTTGTAGTATTCAATTTTCGAATACTTTGTAACACTGTCAACAATAATTTTTATTTTACTTGCTATTCAGGGACTAAGATACCATTTGCTAGCTTATTTCAATACTATGCTCAGCTTTTTGTAGGAAATTGTATTTTTAGGCTAGTGGAAATTTAAGTTTGTCTCTAATGAGATAATTTCTCACTACAGATATGAGTGGATCATTGTAAATGATCGTATCTAAAAATTTAACAATTTCGCACAACATGGACAAGAAAATTTACACTTGACAAATGTCTAAATTTGGCACTTTTGAAATCGTAATCAGCTAAATTCTTTGCTGCTGAGAACGCTTGTACTATTGCAATGACATCATAGAACTATTCAGTGTTTTGCAATGTGCAAGATTGGAATGACAATAGACAATATTGCAATTACCTCAAATTACTGAATAGCGTCTGTTTATAGATTCATTAAAACGAAGCAAATGAGCTTTGTTTTTCTAAAACTATTACCAAAAGCTACGCATCCCAATTTCTTATCCTTCTCATTTGAATGAGCCTCGAAAACATGAAAATTCATCTTTAGGCAATCGATAACATAACTTATTACTGGAATGATGTATCTCTAGTGACCTGAAATTTATCAGTATACTGAAAAAATGCCAACACGTTTTACGAATTTCACAGTTTCATGTGATCATTGAACGGTCGCGTAGCGGCTGAACATTTTGTTAAGCGAGATTGGACCCTTAGGAACGAGTACAAACCTAAAAGAAAGAGGATCAGAGATATTTATTTGGTCGGTCTTCGAAAAATACTTGTGGACCTTCTACACATCTGGCTTGGCGTAATATACAACCCCTCAAAAGAAGTGAAAATCAAATTAGCTGGGCTCCAAAATCTATTGGAAAAGTTACCAAAAATAAGTACAACGAAACGAAATTGAAAGAACGAATCTTTGTCGAACAACTAATTAGAAAGCTTTCGCGAAGTATAAATTTCAAGTTTTTCAAGAATGGAGAAGTTCGCTGAACTTTTATTTGGGTTTGACCTAACTTCCTTGATAGTCTCAAGTTAAGTGGATATGAATCAGATATTCAGGAGCTGCTTAATTCATGTTAGAGAATGGTATGTTGCCTGTCTTCAATGTACACCTTTTCCATAACCGTCTCGAATTTCCCCCTGCAATCTTCGGACAGTGTGTGATGAACAAAGTAAATTAAATACACCACTTTTGCCTCTTCAGGAATTTTCAACTACCGCATTTTGATTCTCCCGACAAATTCACAAGTTTCCTGATCTATAGATATTTTCATCTTTACCTTGTGCGGCGGAAGTATAATTTAATAAATGAACGCAACAGTTTCGTTTATTTAAAGCTGAGAACAAAGAAGAGTAAGTAGAAGTCCCAAATATTCATTAGTTGATCTGAAAATACTAAAGCACAACAATGAATCACACAAATTTTGATCTGCGTGATATTCCAGTAACAAGTCAATATTGGTCCTAAATACCATAGATTATGAATAAACTATATAAACAGCACTTCAAATTATCTCTCTACAAAGCTAATGTTAAATAAAGGTACTCTAAAGAACGAACGCTAGCGCGGCTAAACACAAATACAATGAAGCGAAGGCGCTCACAGATCACTTACATAAGAGGCCACGAGAGTTGAACGGGAACATTAAGTCTGCACTATACGATTACAGGAACACACTCGAGCCAATCACTGTCTAGCACCTATGACGCAAGCACTCAGTTTAAAATTAGCTGTAATGTTTTTAAGCTATAGAAACGTTAATTCGTGATATGATCATGAATAACGAAAGACATATTAGTTCGACATTACAGTTTTATTAATATAATAAATTTCCGTAACAGAAACAACGATGAAGAATTTAATTTGGGCCATGTTGTGTCAGAAATAATGGAATCGTTCAACTTATCAAATTGTTGCGAGTAAACAGTTATTGAACTTGTTCATAAAGCGAGGCTCAAAATTATTGCATTATATGACACACACGAGCTATAAGAAACGCCTAATGAGTAACTGAACTCTGAAGAACTAACTACTGCAGGTTGAGTACCAGTCACTAATTGAGACGAGATTGGCAAACGGAAATCCTTAAACAGATCACACTGCGAGAACTCGTGATCAAATAAATTATTACACCAATAAATTTCCTGAATTTATTTCAGTTGCAAATTGGTTACTAAATTTATTGCTACAGCGTAAACAAGAGGCGAGATAATTGAAGACTTCAGGCACAGTATTCAACAATTTCAATTATTACCACAAGAGTTGCATAAATGAGAATTATAGTCATAAATTTCGTGAATAATTATAATGATCATTTGTAGCTGTTGCGATTTGTAGGCCAGAATAAGTTTTATAACTTCTAAGACATCCTATACATAGAACCCGTATTCTTAAGCGTACGGATTTATATATATATCTAATCTAATGAATGTCCTTTACACATACGAGACTGAAGAAGTAGGATATATTGAACTGATAAGACATAGTTAATTTTATTAACTTCACAATGGCTATTCAATGAAATGCTGAACATTGAATAACATACATGAGCATATAATTTACTCCCATACAATGTGAGTGGCGTCTTAATGATCTTTCTGAATATCATACTACACCTTAAAGATTTGTCGCCATCAATATCTTGATAAGAAATAAGATTCAAGATTAGCTTTAAACGCTTGGAGTGAGATTTTCTTACGAATGGTAAAAGTCAATAAGTTCCATGATTTTATATATACCCTTGGAGTGAAAACTAAATTAGGATCTTGTTTTGGAGTAGAAAGTATAAATTTATTTTGGTTTCTAATCAAATATTCACGATAGCTAGTTTGAACAGATACTAATTGCTTCAAGTCATTATCACCTTCATTTGTCAAAGTTTTAAACATGAAAGTACAGAGAAATATTGGAAAAGATCAGGAAGCTTAAGTATTTTCAAGTATTTATACGAGTCATTTGTACGAGCATCATATTCCAAATTTCTTGTGGCCCTTATGGCCTTTTTTGTAGAGTAAGAAGCGCTTTTGTTTTATTTTTATTCGTTTCATGCCATGCTTCAAGGCCATATTGAGGATATAGATATGGACGAATTTATGTTTTGAACGTTATGTTTAAGGCTTCTGCAGGCAACAGTGACTCATGAATGCATGAATACTCAAGTGTACCGATGCCGGTAAGACATTTGCAGGTAAGATGGCTTTAACTGTGTTCAGAATTCCAATGGATTTCGATACTTTAACTCAAATGAATGATATATATTCTTTAAAAGTCAGGTTCTTATCAATGTTTATTCCCAGGAATTTGGATTAATTAGTTTCTTCAGTCTGACCATCACCAATTTTGATGCACGGAAAATAATCATTCCGCGTGTAAGAGAATATTGTGTATTTCGTTTTATCGACATTGATGCATATTTGATTGGCTCTAAGCCACATTGAAACCTTTTGCAACTCTCTATTCATTCGAATTGCAATTGAAACATGTTTTTCGGTGGGAATAGCTATCGGTGCAGTGCTATCACCTATGAAAAGTATAAATTTGAAGAATGAAGTAGATTCAACAAAATCGATAATAAATGTCGTAAACAAGAGAGGTCCCAAACCAGATTCTTGCGGAACTATATGATTTATACCAAGAAGTTCAGATTGAGCGTCACCAATAATAACATATTGTTTACGATTTCTTAGGTATGATTTAAAGCACTTTAGAATAAGCCCTCTACTTCCATAATAGTCGAGCTTCGAAGGTAAAATGCTGTGATCTAATCTACGCGGTCAAAAGTTTCACGAAAGCCGAGGAATATAGAAAATAGAAGACTTTTTCGTCGATATTTGAGTCAAGGTATTGCGAATGGCTTAGAATGGCCTGCGTTGTCGATTTTTTTGGAATGGAAGCCATACTGTTTGCCATAGAGGAATACCTTTTGTTCAAAGTATGAGTACACTTTTTTACAAACAGTTATAAAATATTTTACAAAAGATTTTCACAATAGAAACAGGTCTATACTTGTTGACACAGTTTTTAACTTCAAACTTAAAAATAAAAATTCGCTAGCAACTTAATGAAACTAGAGAAGTACCCCAAGCTAAAGAGGACTTAATTGTGTTTGAGAGAGTCGAAAATATCAAATAAGCTATGCATTTCAATACTTTTGAAAGACACAATTCGAGCCCATTTAATCTATTTTCTAAGTTATTTATGCTGTCAAGCACTTCGAAGACATTAGGAGGCGTGAAAATAATGAGTTATTTTCATGAACGTATTCCGTGTATTTCAAATGCTGAATTGAATCTCAAGCAGTACTATCAGCAATGTTTTTACCTGTCAACGAAAAAGGTATTGAAGGGGTTTACTGCGTCTTTACCTTTAATATACGTTACAATATCCTGAATAATAGATTCACCTTTGTCTTCCGTAAAATGAGAACCTTTGAAATGAGAAAATATGAGCGTTAATTGATTTTTCTGAAAATGTGTTGATAGATTTGTTACATAATTTCCGATTCAATTATATATAGCTGATGAAATTTTTCCTTCGTAGAGTAATACGTGGCATGCATGCCATTTTTTTATATTGATATTAATATCTCTAGCAATGCATGGCTTTTGCTTAGTTTTTAGCGTTATAGTGCGGGTGAAAATAGGTCAACATTGATCATATGCGGAGTTGATAATATCAGTTAGATCCGAAAGCACTTTGTAAATTTTGTAGCATAAATTATTTCATAATTATTATAATTAACATCAAGAATAGGAATAGATTCTGTTATCATAGTGTATATATTACGGCCTCTAAAGGTATTTCGATTGATATTTTATTCGTATTCACCTTCGTGTGTCAAAGGGTTTTTCCGCGTTTGCGTCTCGATAGCTTCAGCCAAGCAGTCAGGTCACGCAGTGGTCTAACGATACTCCTAGGGGAAAGTGAAACTCCTTTTTTATAATCATACATCATAAATTAATTAATAGGGCGTAATAAACCGGGCGGAAACTACGTAAAATAACAAAACGTGATAAAAGGGGACAGTAAAAATTTTACCTAATA
Organism: Orchestia grillus; assembly: GCA_014899125.1. Lineage (NCBI taxonomy): Eukaryota > Metazoa > Arthropoda > Malacostraca > Amphipoda > Talitridae > Orchestia > Orchestia grillus. The sequence continues at coordinate 5,985 of VOMN01090635.1, read as the reverse complement.
AGTTACAGCCAAGTCGTTCAAATGAGCTCGCATTAACCAGAAAGCGAATGAGCTGGAAGATTAGACGCGATTAATCCGACTAGTATTGAACTGATTTAACTGATTCTATCATCCATCCCAATTCTCGCGCATTGGCGGACTGTAGAACTCGCATACAGTAACTCAGTCTGACCGACTCAAACGAAATGCCCCTGGTGGGCTATCGCCGTATTTTGATAGAGATTAACTATTATATCCCAGCTCGCAGTTCTAACATGTTCTATCTTCCAGCAGGTTCCCATTCTCGGACCTATAACAGAGTATTTAGTCTGACGCCCTGCGTCCAATGGCTATCCGACCTCTTGCTCTGCCCCTCTCACACTAACTGTCTTTCTCCCTAACTGCAGCGTGTCCCAACTCTTGTGTGGTACATCGAAACACGTTCCCACGGCGTACATCTGGAGTTCAGCCATTTGCCCGTCTCGATATATGCTCTGGATTATATCTCGCTCGTTAAAGATGGATCAGATTACAGCACTCAACTCCACACTCGACGTTACTCAATTTGCCCTTGTATGAGCTTCGGCTCAAGAATGCGGCCCCGACGCATGTGTACAACTTATCACGCCTCTCTCGCCTGCATTCTATCGCACGGCCTTGGGTATAGTTAGCCTAGAATATAGCCTTGCAACGGACATGTCTACATATATACAATGGATGTCTAATGTTATATAATAATACGCATTGCTCTTAAGTTCGACTCATATACTCTACGGTATTGATAAGTTCCATTTTGGATCTCATTGCTTACATTGGATGTGTACTTTTCGGCTAGAAACACTGGTAAACGGTCAGATAAATTTGATGTTAATATTCCAGAGAAGAAATTAGTTGGATCTATAAAGAATATATTCTTAATTATAAGATTATAGCGTCTAGCGAGATACGTGTATGTTTAGGGATTGACGGACTAAGAAAATTTTGAGTGCAATTCCTTTAAAAAGTCAGAGATTTGTCACAGATTTTGTTGTGGAGAACATCGTAATTGAAATCACCGCAGATTATAATGTCCTGATATAATGATTTATTGAACAATGATAGTATTCGACTGAGTTCATACAAGAAAGATAGTTAACAAGCTAATGGAGGTCGGCTTATAGTTCCTATGATAACGCGTTTATAGTTTTTCGATAATTCTATGGAAAGGATTTAGATGTGATCAAGGTTTACCGTTACACTTACGATAACTTTAGAGCTTATCTGCTTAGATATGTACGTATTTATACATCCGCCACATTTTCCATTGTTACGTAATGAATAATAACTCGAATAATTTGAATCCTGTTCTTAAAAATTTCATTTAGCTACCTTCAGCGAAGCATATTATGTCAAAATACAGCTTAATTCTGAGGTAATACATCGTATTTCATCTTTTTTGGGATAAATTATCTCCAATTTCAATACAAAATACAATATTCGTTATCGCTTCGTTAAATGTTGGGAAATCGACGTAGATACAGTTTCCAACATTATTAAGGCTCGGAAATAATAAGCTAAAATTATTATTATCCTGAGTCTATATCAGCGAAAATATCATCACGACCAGTCATAGTGGTTACGTAATTCCAGGAAGTTGGAGAAAACATTAAATATTCCTTATACTAGCTGAACTAAATTAAAAAATACAACTTAAAAATTACACAAAGACTGGTTAAAAAGGAAAAGGAGGTGAGAAAACCGCTGGAATTTTGGTTATTGCTAAATCCTAAATGAGATTATTCCTAAATCTATTTATATTCTTTCAGGTCATGAAAAGCAGCAAGTTTTCAGTTTTACGTTCACAGTCATGAGTAGAATCAATGAAGTTACTCATAGATTTATACGTAAAACTAATTAATTCATTGACATAGAGTTATATCAGGATTGATACCGAGTGGGAAAGATACACTTAAAGTTAAAAGAAGACGAAAAGAGGAGGGATAAAATAATAATGAAACAGAAATAGGTGGTAGAATACATGCGTCCGATATACAGAAACTTGGAAGTAAGTCGAGAGTCTAGTCTACAAGTTTTCGAGAGGGATTTTCATCGTTGATCTGACATCTGATGGGTGACCACTAATTTTCCAGGACTTCTTTCAAGGTCTGGCTGATTTGATTCTGAAAGTAGTTCTCCAGGTCTGTAGGTGTTTTTGTTTCAAGGGGTTTTGTTTGTGGTCCTGTTGGGTTTGGAAGTTTGACATTGACAATCCCATTGTTGGTTCTCACAAGTCCAAGTTAACGCGGAAATTTGTTTCTTGCTTTTCTTTAAACCAACATTATGTTCGACAACCAACATTATGTTCGTTATTTTTTGCACATATTGGATTGTTGCACAGTTTTTTGCGTACTCATAATTAGCGAAAACACTTGCACATTCAGATAGATTATTTCATGGTTAATTTCTAACGTATTTTGTCTGTAGCAATACACAGCACCCTCATTGTACGGCCTCAGCCGACTTATGACCCTGTTTTAATATCACAGGAAATCAAAGGACAGTATGAATACATTGAATGGTGAAAAATGTGGAATTATTTGAAAATTTTAATTACAGTTATGAAAATACGCATTCATGTCCATATCAGGATACTGCCCATCTTCATAATTTCATATTTTTCAGACTGCATAGTATTAAGTAGTTTGAAATTAGTTACAGTTAACATGCTTACATCTCCTTCAATAGACTAAATACTGCATTAATATGCATATCATACGTACTTCCTCTAACACGTTTTAATATTAACGTATGCAGAATTCCTGCAGATTAGGTTTAAGGAAATGAAAACATTTTGAAACTGTGCAGCTTGAAAACTGTCCAACTTGAAAACTATAGAGCTTGAAAGTTGTGCAATTTAATAACTGTGCGGATTCGGTGGGGGTAAGTTTTCGAGATGATATACTCCTAATATTATTACAAATACTAATGTCCCAGTCAATGAAACCATCGACGTAATAATTATCTCTGTATATCATCGCGAAAACTTACCCCCGCCGAATCGGCCTGATTAAACTCGCCGGACTTTTGTACTCATTTGCACCTCAGAGACGCCATTTGCCTTCAACGGGCAAACCTACCTACAGAGGAATGGCATATCGATGGCATCACCGCTGGGACCTACTTATGCTGATTTTTATGTGTCTACCCTAGAATCAAACTATTAGGCCAAGAAAAACAATCTAATCCAGCATTTTATGTTGTATTCGTAGACGACATCTTAGCAATTTTAAACTCCAATGATCATGTTCATAATTGTATTCGACGACTCGATTCGAATTCTATTTTAAAATTTGCCAAACAAGTAATGTAAATATTTCTTTCAATTTTTTGGACACTAAATGAATAGTTGACAACGGCAAAATTATAACATCTGCTTATGTCCAGCCTAGAAATAACAATTTCTACTCACACTTTGATTCACATACACTTATCAGTCACAAAAAATCTGTCGTAAAAACACTAGTCCGTACAGCACTAAAGCTATCAAGTTCTAGGATTGCAAATGATAGCGAGGTCCACAAATTAAAACACTTATTTGCAAATTATAACTTCCAACGAATGTTAGTAGAAAACATTATCCCGAAATTACACAGCACACCCCTGCTGCTAAAGATAACGTGAATTATGATAATCCAGAGAGTTCTATGTAGAGTTAGATGGTATTGGTTCGTGCACCTCTAATCGAAAACACTCGTCAATGTTGTCAAGCGTCATATTAAACCAATAATATATATAATCAACAGTACATATGTACAAGTAACTGTGCGGTACGAGCCTACAAAAAATCCATGGCGTACTGGTAGCGTGATGGCCTTGCAGTCGAGAGGAAAGAAAGCAATGTGACGAGATCTCTAGGTTCGCGTACAAAATGCGGAAAATATGATAAAATGTGAAATGTGTTTCTCTATTCCTACGGAATAAAACAACAAGTTCATTGCATTGACACCATTGGTGAATGACTATGTTTGATTAAATGGCAGCAAAATCAAAGAATTATGATAAATTACACAATATTACGAACCAGATCGTCAAAGTTTGAGAGGTCGCTTCATACCTCTCGCATGCATATATGAGTGCATCCATTGACCTACAGAAGAAGGGTATAAAAAATGCACAGTTAAATCAACCAAACAGATTCACTATTGTAATACGTAAAACGTGTTGGAATGAATAAAAGTTCTTCTTTTACCAGCAGCCTTAGCTTTCTTACAAGGTATTATTTTGCCTTCTAGAACTTAGCAAAGAAATGCGTAAACACATCGACCTCACTCAAAACTACCCACAGGGACATGATGCTAGATGGCTTTTCTGTGATCATTGTGAGGTGAGTCTCAGTGCTAGACTAGGCAATACACGGGTCATTTCGTTTATTAAAGGCCCTATCAATTGTAAACATTATCTCACCCGGGAAGAACTTGACGGCAGAGCCGTTTCCCTTTAAACAGTTCAATAACTTCCTGCACTTCCCCAAGCGAAATTCCGTCGTCAGGTTGGTAAAGAGGGGCCTCTTGCCTTGTCCGTAAGGATTTAGGCCCAGCTGCATGATGCTTTTATTGATCGTTGCAACGCTGACAACCCATTTCTTGGCAAGTGTTTTGGCAGCTTCCATCGGCGNTGCATGATGCTTTTGTTGATCGTTGCAACGCTGACAACCCTTTTCTTGGCAAGTGTTTTGGCAGCTTCCATCGGCGAGTCGTCGTGAAGTCGCCGTCTTCCACTCGATATCGTCTTTCCGAAGCAATACTGTCGCCTCCGAGTATGCACTCGGCTGACCAACTGAACGATGAACAACGGCTGACGACTGACCGATGACTGACGACTGACCCCTCACGACTCTCCCGTTAGTTCTGCTGGAGCCCCTTTTATTCCTGTGCCATCATGCTTCTCGATCTTTAACGAACCTTCTAGACGAATCTTGCCGACCTGAAGCGCCCCATGGGGTTATTTGGGAAGGGAAGCCGGGAAGGGAGGGGGGGGAGGCTAGCGGTTGCCGCTCAGACTTTCTGGAGGGGCTGTCCCACGCTTGCATCAAGCGTTTCAAAATCGAATTATAACTGGTCGGTGGTGTCTTCACGGATTTGGTCGTTGTGGTTCATCTCGGTCCCTTAGGCTGAGTCTCATGATCCTTTGTGGCTGCGTTCTGCGTGCTCGGGCCCATCGTTAGCGTGACTAATCTGGCTATCCACTCGCGTAACCCTGCGCTTCCTCGTAGTATGAGTCGCAGTCTGCTGATGCTGGCAACACAAAATTATACAGCATTATTTAGTATAAGTTGTCATGGAATATAGTTTTAATAAAATAACGAGCCTCGTTTCTCTGATTCGACATCTTAAATTAATCGAAGAAGCTATGATTTCGTCATCGTAAAGTCTGTCGCTGCCGCTCCGCCTCCGTTATCACGTGACTAGCATCTGCAATGTTTACAAATCCCGGCCCTCTGATTGACTATCGGCCAAAGTGCTTTGAAAACACCGTTTTGGTGTGAGTTCTCGCTAAGATGTATATGATAATACCAAACTTATGATTACCGTAAGCTGAAAAGTTTTCACGTAAGTCCGACAACTTACGATAGTTTTGATAATCCGGCCTCTGATCTCTTTTGTTATTACGGTGCGGAGTCTCCCAGCTTGTGGAAGATCACTCACTACTCCTCGTTCTATTAAAGCTTCGAACTATGCTCCACATCTCAGTCTCAGTTGGTCTGTGAATTTTGGTGCTTTCATTTAAATTTTCATAACCCATCTGTTTTTCGGCGTTTTTTAAGATCTATATCGACCCTATCCGATCTCACAATTCGTTAACAAATTGTAATTGAAGGGCCATCCCAAATCCTCCAACTGGGTCCGCCCTTGATTTCGTTGATAATTTTTACTTTGAATGACACCATGAAACTGATACATGATGAAAGGTTCATATCAACGGGTATTGTATGGGTAAATTATCAGCAAAAGTGGCCCACAAAAAGAA
>VOMN01090630.1:0-18406 GCA_014899125.1 Orchestia grillus | reverse complement strand
CTTTGAAACGTAGCGGCCGCTACATTTCAAAGTAGCGCTGCCCACCTCTGCCATATGTGTAACCATTTGTAACACAGTCGTCCCCTGTATAGAGCGCTAGATTGGTTCCAGGCAAAACAACCGCTCTATTTTCTTACTTACTTCTTATAACGCAGTCTATTAGTTTTTTATGCCTTAAATAAGGTCCACGGGCAACAATTTTGTCACCTATTATTTTTGAGCTCTAGTGTATTGTTTTTCTATCTCCATTCGAAGATAAAAACTGCTGGGCGCATCGCGGTAGAGCTGTCAATAATCAACATGACAGTCATCAGGATATGTCAGGAATTTACATTGGCCAGATAAGTCCCCAGAAATGAACCCGTTAGGAAATATGAAGGACCACCTAGAACGACAATTTAGACGTCGAGAAGATCTTCCTCGTACTGTGGCCGCACTACGAGATCAGTTGACGCAAATGTGGCTTAAAATCTACCAGGTGTACAATAGGGCACTAGTAGTCTCAAGGCCGCGATGTGGTTTAAAATCTACCAGGTGTACAATAGGGCGCTAGTAGACTCAAGGCTGTTAAAATTGCCCCCGTTATTGATGCTCGCGGAGGTCAAACTTCATATTAGTAGCGAGTGACTAATTTTTTGTCTGAGAAGCTCATTTTGATGCTATTTGATACTTGCTCTCGTTTACACTGCTCTATGCGGAAGACGCCTGTTGATCGGTTGTTCAGTGGAACCGACCTAGCGCTATATGAGGGGGACGACTGTACATAGAGCGGGTTTTTGCTAGAACTGATCTAGGACTCGATGCACACGACGTAAGAATTGCTTGTTCGATATGGGGGATATCAAAATTAATAATAAGTGTTTTGTAGGTGAGAAGTTCTATTTCAGATATATTTTTTTTTGAAGTAGAGGAGTTCGGTGGTCTTGTGCAGGTTCAACCGAATCAATTATTAGTTAAAGTAAAACTCATACCCACATGAAATGTGATCTGATTAGAGCGAAGAGAAGGTAACATTTAGTATAGACTATAAAGAACTTTAAATCTATACACAAGAATTCTTTGAGCATATCAACAGCAAATTAAAAATGAAAAGAAAACAAAGTCAACGAAGAAATAGCAAAGAAGGTGTTGAAGTTTGAAGAAGCAAAGTAGGCAAGAACGATAGAAGTCACAAAGGCCTATCTATAACCGAGGTAAACTAACAGTGTACTCCTCCGGACACCAGTCCTCATAGAGAGCGATAGAAAATCTTATTGCACATTCCAAACCCCTACTCCCTATCCCATGCCCCCTGAGGTGTGGTGTACACCTGATCTTAGATGTAGTGTACACCTGATCTTAGATGTAGTGTACACCTGATCTTAGATGTAGTGTACACCTGATCTTAGATGTAGTGTACACCTGATCTTAGATGAAGTGTACACATGTTCAGTGCGAGGTTCTCAGCGTGGGGTGATTGAATATTAGGCGTAATTTTCCAAGTTCACTGCGTGTAAGGAATGTTGAGAACACTCCTTTATGAATTCATGAACTCCAAGGTTGTTTTGTTTAGCTTTTCACTTGAACTATTTTAATATGAAAACGAATATAGGAGTGTTTAAACGCCTTTTACGCGTTATGAACTTTTAAAATATTAGGTGTAATTACCAGCGACCACTTTACCAACCTACGTTTCTCCTCCAACGTGAGAACTCACCTCACCAAAGTTTGCAGGTGGAATTGTTCATTGTAAGATAACTACACCACAACACCTCCCATATGTTGAGAATTTACAAGCATTAATTGATTTTCAGTTACTCGGGTCACGGCTACTGACGCGTAAGGAAACAACAAGAAAGGTTTTTGTATACATTCAATGGTTGCAATAAATATTCGATATCATGAACAAAAGTTCCTCTCAAACAAGTCAATTTTCGTCTCGTCAAAACCACAGTACAGCGTCTCAAAAACTTGCAGACTTCTCTAAATGTACGTTGGCAATACTCTGACGATTTTCCTGGTATGAATTGGCTTCAACGAAGGTGTTTTTCTCGTGGCGCGAGAACGAAATGACTCGTTCCTAAGAACTGCTCGAATTGTGTTCTTGAATACGAGTTTCCTAGTTGCTTTCAAATGGTTTTGTTCAGATCGAATCCTTCCAGGATTCTTCTTTACTGTACGCACTATATGTTTACTCGCACGGTTTGAAATTTTAGATGGACGCCCTAAACGTTGTAGACTTGCAATGGACTGATGTGACGTGAGACGACGAATAGCGCCGCTTACGGTTGAGATTGGTATTTTTAGCATAGATAACATTTTTTTATGTGCAGCCCAAGCCACTGTTGTGTAACTGAGCGATTACTCCTCTGATCCTTTCTGACATTCTTTAGGTCTCGCCGAGTTAGTATTAGTTTTGATCGATGACCTCCTTGTTCTGCAGCTCTCAGACATTGGCTGAGGCTATCGCTGTACGTAAAGAGAAAATATTATTTTTCTAGGAAGTTCTGCAGCATTACTGTCACGTAAACCACACTGGAATACTTAGTGACTATGTATTATTGCTTTAAAACTAATTTTGTAGGTGTGTTTGATGCGTTTTGAGACAATAATCTAAGACATTTGTCGATGTTATATTAATGCTCTACTATTTTATTTTCTTATGCCGATTTTGTACTTCGCGTAGAAAGATACAAAGGATAGTCAATTTTTGATCACTTTGCTCTTGTGAAACTATAGTTAAAAGACTGTTGACTATGTATAGGACATTTGTTACTTTCACTGTGATAAGAGCCTGGGGCCAAATACACAGATGAATAGTAAGCAATGACTCACGAAGTAACACCCCAGACATAGAAGCGTAAAGTGGACGGTAGATCATGCCACGGTGCTCGCAGGAGGACCTTCCGGAGACCGCTCGATAGACGTGGCTCGACCAGACATGTCGAACCAATAGTATTCGTGTACTTGCGCGCTAGGAACTTATTCATCGTAAAGTAAATACAAGTAAATTCATCGAACCAAATTAAATACTAGAAGTGTTTCCCTCACATGAGGGTCAGTTCCGAAGGGAAATATAAAAAAGAAGGATATGAAGACATGACATGCAACAGCTTCCCGGCCCCTCACTCAAACAGCAGCAAAGGACACGGCCTCCCGCTGCTGACGATGGAAGACACCAGCGATAGCCCTTGTTTTAAGACCCCACCTGAGCCGAGGGTTGACTCCCACACCGCCATCAGGGGCTGTGTCTCCTGCCGCCCGCGTGACAAAGTTGCGGCATCGCCCCACGACAGCGCGCCACGAAGGCGGTGATGCGGTCAACCACACTCATTTACCACCAGCCTCCCCTCACTCCAGTCTCTCGCACGCAGTCCCGCCTCCTCCACAGACAGATTCATACCTCTTGAAGCACCTTTCACTCCATCCTACTAATAGGAGTAGCAGGAGTAGCAGCAGCAGTAAGGAGAGTAGCGCTTTACTAACTCATGCTATCTTGAACGAAAGGAAAGGAACCATCAAGTATGGACTTAAGAGAACGAGGAATCTATGTACAAAGTGTGTCCCAACACAAGATCTCCCGCGCATAGAAAAAGCAAGTTAAAAAGGAAGAAAAGCTAAAGAATAAGCAGCAAAGAAAGCAAGAAAATGAAAAAAAGCCAAGTGGGTACGAAAGATGAAAATTCCGAAGGCCTAGCTAGAGCGGAAGTAACCCAACAGTGTCCCCATAGCATACGATAGACAAACCCAACCCTATTGCCAGTGGCTTATACTATGCCCCCTGAGGTGAGGCTAATCGACCATTGACAGCAGATGATCGCTATTCTTGGATCCCTCAGTTTCTCCCAGTGTCAATTTTTTTTCTCTCCGATTTCACCCAAACTCGACTTCCGTGCGTCTGCAGCAACACCCGAAATTTCATTCCAAAAACGTGTAAGACAAGACGAGAAACAGTTCGCAAACAATGCGATTCTAGCTTTTACTCAGGGAGAAAAGGATGAAGACAAATTTCTGCGCCACGAGAACTTTCAGGTATTTAGATTGATGGAAGTGAGTATGAGTAGTAGTAGTGAAAGCAGCGCTTCAGCAACTCAAAACTATCTCGCACCGAAAGAGAAGGGACCATTTAGTATGGGCTTAGGAAAACGGGGAATCTATGCACAGGGTGTATTCCCACACAAAATCCCCTGCGCATAGAAACAGCAAGTTAAGAAGGAAGAGGAAGAAAAGACAAATAAGAAATAGCAAAGAAGGAATGAAAACGGAAAGAAGCAAAGTGGGCACGAAAGATAGAAGTCCCGAAGGCCTATCTAAAGCTGAGGTAGCCTAGCGGTGCTCCCCTGGGGGCGCTAGTCACCATAGCATAGGATAGACAAACCAACTAACCTACGTCTATTGCCTATGGCCTATCCTATGCCCCCTGAGGGGTGATGGAAGTGAAAGACCACTCTAATGCGAAAGCCTATCATAAAAAAGTTACTATTTTCATTTAGCCACCTACCAAATAGGGAAAGCCTTTTACCTTCATCGATCAAGAAACTTCTTGGTTCCCACAGTGCAGAAAATGACCTTCCTTCTCATGTTTCTGAGCAGAAGCTGGAAGCAGATTTGTTTGCAGAGCGTTTTTCTATTTCGTGGAACTTCACCTGACTAAACAATAAAGCCCAACACTAAAAGATTACTGGCAGATAAATTTGTAGTTGCAGCTATGGCTCTTCTCGTGACCTTTAGTCCCACGTGACCACGGAGTACTTCCCTTTGAAAAAGAAGTTTAAACCACACATTCCTCACATCCCTCACCACACCAGTAGCTGTAAGGCATTTAAAACCCAACGGTAAAACGTGTTGGAATAAATAAAGGTTCTTTTTTTTCTTCACGGTACCAGCTCCGTTCAGGGCTCACAGCTACAGCCCTGCTGCCTACACGGCTGGCGGGAGCTGAGGAAGATTTACGAGTTACGCGAAACGCATCTGGCAACCACACCCGCCAATCTTAATGACTGAGTATACCGCAGGTACTAAAAATAAATGAAGGATTTTAAATAAAACTCATTGCAACTATCATATTTTACCGCTAACACACTCAAAATCTGGTCCTACAGAAGAGGTCCTTCTTTCTTCTCACAGTTGTTCAGACCAACAAAACCACAGACCAACGAAGGGCGGCGGAATTACGGGCACCCAGCACTGCATGCTCACCTTTTTGGGACCTACAACAATCAACCACCACTNCAAAATTTGGTCCTACAGAAGAGGTCTTTCTTTACTCTCACAGTTGTTTTGTTAAACAAAACCACAGACCAACGAAGAGCGGCTCAATTAAGGGCACCCAGCACCGCATGCTAACCTTTTTGGGACCTATAACAATAAACCACCACTAAATATCAGACATACGTTTTTTGGTTTTCTCAGAAGACAACATCAATAAAAACGCATTCAAATAATGGGAAAATAGAGACCATTAATTTGAGCCTCAACCTACTGTAAATACTTACATTTGNATGCTCACCTTTTTGGGACCTACAACAATCAACCACCACTAAATATCAGACATACGTTTTTTGGTCTTCTCAGAAGACATCAATAATAACGCATTCAAATAACGAGAAAATAGAGACTATTAAACCTGCTGTAAATACTTACACTTGGGCATCACGCCAAATTAATCTTCAAAAATTCTGTTTCGTATGACTCTACTCTAAATCTTGTGGAACATCTACCAGAAACTTCAAAATTTCCCCTACGCATCACGGGCATTTTCAATTTTACTAGCATTGAGCAAGTGTAATTTACACTTTATCGACACACTTCACAATGAGTACATCTGAACGCGTACAAAAGAAGCGACAAACGACAGAATTCATATTCAGCTTCGAAAGAACACCTAAAAGTATGTCACAATTATCTGAACGTTTGACTTTGAGTGAATGCCTCAGGCCAAAAGCATAGTCTTGATGTGAGCATCACCGCATTGACAATCAACAAATGACTACCCGTTACTGTATAATTAGAACTTAGTGTGCGAGGGGGCACTAGTTTCAACAGAATCGTAGGCAACAATTTATTTCTGCCGCGATACAATGTATAAAAGCTCGAGCGTTTTTAGCACACTAAACGCTCTGAACTTAGCCGTACCGTACACATGCAAGAGAGTATATGTTGCTCAAAAATATCAAGCTTAAGAAGCTTCTAAGCCAGTTTCTTAGTATTACTCTTCCGTACTTGGCAACGGAAGATTTGTACATCTTGATCCAGCTCGCTGACGCTCTACAGCCGAGCACACACACCGCACTGATAGCTGTAGTAGTGATAGCAGTAGTAGTGATAGCAGTAGTAGTGTAGCAGCGATAGCAGCGCTTTAGTAACTTGGACTATCTCGCACCGAAAGAGAAGGGAGAATTTAGAATGAACTTTGGAGAACGGGTAATTTACGCACAAAGTGTTTTAACACAGGATCCCCTGCGCAAAAAAAACAGCAAGTTAAGAAGGAAGAGAAAGAAAATGTAACGACTAATCAGCGAAGAAAGCACGACAATGGAAAAAAGCCAAAGTGGGTACACAAGATAGAAGTCCCGAAGACCTAGCTAGAGCTGAGGTAACCTAACAGTGTCTCCATAGCTTAAGATAGACAAGCCTAACTAACCTAACCAAGCCTATTGCCCATCCTACGCCCCTTGGGAGGGCCTCACCGTCCTCCACACAGGGACGCACTTCAGAGTGTGGCCTCACCTGAGCTTTGTTCCACCCGGGGACATGAGATTCGCCGCTCTACCCGAATGGTCCTCAGAGACATACAAAAGAACTATATTCGCAACCAGTGAAAAAGTTATCACAAGAGAGATAACTCAAGACTTTGATTCGATATTGAGAGTGAAGTCGCTAGTATATCTACCGAGTAAGAAATGGCTCCATACTCGACAAAAAATTACATTATTTTTAAAAGGAGTTTTACCACACAATTATCGATTAAAATCCTGACAGCCCTGACCAAAATACGATGCTAAATTGCGGAATGCCATGACGATTTGTACGATGTAGAGAGTCCACTCACATGACTTGGAGAGGCGAAACCGTGCACAAACTAAACTGGGAAGACAGCTAGTGAAGTTGATATTCAACTCTTAAGGCCATTAACACAGAAACGAGATCAATTTGAAAAAGTCTCTCATCATAAGCAAAATAATTCTAATGGGTTTTAACTATAATCTACCAGAGAATAGCCTAGGATACTTCTACAAACGCGTTTCATCATAAAAACGGAATCACATTGCTCCAAATTTGTGCTTGTCAAAAGATTTTTTAACGTTGCTCTAATAATGAGAAACTGAACAATCTTCAATTGGTTGGTCAAGTTAATGAAAAAATTGTAATGGAAAATTCGCTCCAAAATCGCTCCAAAATTCCGTTTCCAAAATCAAGTACAACAGCAGCCGCCTGGCCGGCGCATGAGTGTGCGGAACTGTGCAAGCGAGGAATCACGTGAACAACACTCAACAGCAGAGTTCAGCGACAGAAACTTGTGATGAAATAAGGATATTACCACTCAAATGTTTCCCTTATCAGAACATATTGCAAGGAATGTAACTTACACGTTTTCAATTACAATTGCCTGACGCTAAGCCACACCTTTAGTGATACGGGAAAATGCTTCAAACAACTAAGAAACGAACCGCGTCTGGAATGAAATTATGAACGGCGGCTTTGTTTCCTCTGCCAGACAGTTTTTCCCATAAAACCTGAATCGTTCATTAAAAACTAAAGGCCGTCGGAGGAGATCCGTTGAAGAGAGCGCCGTTGTGGCTACAACGGAGCATGAGAAAATGTAGAGCATTTGAGCAGGAGGCCGAGGGGCAGGCTGGACAGGCTGGGCAGACTGGGGAGCTGGGGCCGAGAACTATCTGTTGGTGCGCCGCGCTCCCTGCCTGATGTCTCGCTCGATCTCAAACTGCCGCACGTCCGACCGCTGCAGGAATTCTTGCTTGTCCAAATACCTGCAAAAATGACAACTTAATAGGCTGCCTTACCATCACTAATAGCTATTCTTTAGAATATTACTAATAACGATATTGTTCATTTAACTGTCACTGATCAGTTTGTATCTGATGGAACACTAAACCACACTCAGCCTTGTACTGAGGTGTGTTACTCTAGGGAATACAAGAGCACCCACTACTAGTTATTCAGGTGTGCCTAGAGGACACTAGAGCACCTACTACTAGTTATTCAGGTGTGCCCAGAGGACACTAGAGCACCCACTACTAGTTACTGAGGTGTGTTTAGGTGACACAAGACCACCTACTACTAGTTACTCAGGTGTATCTGGGGGACACTAGACCACTCAAAGCCTGGTACTCAGGTGTGTTTAGATGAAACTAGACCACCCACAACTAGGTACCTACATGCGTCTAGGCAACACTTGGTTAAACATGGGTGTGACCAAGTTATTTAGTTATTTTTCACTAGCATTTCACACTCATTAGCCAGGTACTGACGTGTCTTTGCTCTTGGTGTGCAGCAGTAACTCGTCTTCCAAGCCCTCCTTAGACTTGTAGCTCTGCCAGTCCAGCTTGGTCTTCTCAAGCGTGCTCAGCTTCTGCTTCTTGCTGCCCAAGGTGCTCACTAAAGACGACAGGTTGCTGGTCCGCTTCAAGGGCACACCTCCTGGAAGGAAATTGCGCGTCAGGAGCTTGGAGCTGAAGGTGTGACCACACCTGCAGCACGGGCTGTACATTGGGTGATATTAAAAAGACGGGAGGAGAGGGGAGGGGGGAAGGGGTCAAAATAACTCACAGACGGCGGGGGTCAAAATAATCCACTTCGAAATTTCCGTTTTAATGTATTTTTTGGATAAAAAGGACGAAAGTTGTAATGAAGGGCTAAAATGCAAGTTGCATATATTTCATAATTTATTGATTCATCATCAGTGCAAGAACAAAGTAAAAAATCAAACTATAGTGAGAATATCCCAAAAGAATAAGCACATATTTCTCTATGAAACTTTAAACTGAAGAATTAATCCAAATCTAGGTATCTTTTACGCCACACACTTGCGTACCCTTCTTACACACACGTACTAATACACACACCTACACATAAGCACACACATGCACACCTACATACGAACATACACACACACGCAGCCATGGTGAAAAGTTGGTACAATACAACAACTTTGGTTATTTAATTCTGGTTTCTCCACAAATATGAATAGGAATGCTGAAATTCGGAGACCAAGCTCATTTTGTGAGCAGTAAAGTGACGGAAAGCTGGAATTCCTGATGCTATTGAGCTATTGAAGGGATCATGAATTTTTTTTAGTAAAGCCCCCACCTGCAACCAAATCGTTAAAAACGCAATTTTTATTGCTCTAAAAATTAAAAACAAATTTTTATTGCGGAAATTAAAAACAAGGATCTGGCAACAGGTCAAAGAACAAGGCTCCAACCTTCGATCATGAATTGCTGAGCACTGTGGCGGGGCCAAATGACAGGCCACCCTGTGTGAAATACAAAAAGTTTCAACAGAACTAGTTACAAGAATAATTTTTCACTCATTATCTGGATGACCCATGAGCACTAGACGGTACAAAGAGCGCACGAAAGCACCAGCAGCACAACAACACAGACAAAGAGAGAGTGCCCCGTCACCTGCGTTAGAAGAGGAGGCTTGAGGTGCGGGGGCCAGGCGGGCGTCTGGGGAGTCGGCCGCCACTTCTTCTTCGACCCTAGAAATGAAACAGACACTCACAATTTTGAAGTTATCACATAAATGACTTTCAGAAAATGATAACAAAGGTTACCAAATGAGCTGCAAACTAACAACACATGCACCACTCACGCGTATGCTCCAGGGTTCAGCAAGGTCGAGGTTCTTAAACACGGGTATATTTATGTAGATACGAGATATTCTCAGACCGTCGTCTTTGCTCACCAGCAAGAAGAGTGATCTTTTATTCAGTCGTTCAAACATAAACCTACCATTAAGATAAGTTTGCCAGTTTCAATGAAAACAGGAGGGGGGGAACAATATATATATTTAAAACCAAAGCCATCATAAAATTTCGAAATCAATAGTCTTGAATTAGCCAAAAGCTTCTCGATATTTCCTGAGGGCAATGCCAAGTTTCCCAATTGTATTAATCAGAATATTCACAACATGTTGATTTCAAGATAGAAAAATTCAGGAATCTTCCCTGTCAATGAAATGCACGAAGACCCACTGATACCTTGAAAAACAGCTGCCCTCAGCACGCCATGGGTTATGGACAGTAGTTAATCACACACACACACAGCAGGTCATAAACAAATATTCCAAGTTATTGATTGTTCATCTCGCACATTCACATTAAGATAACTCAATTTTTTTCAAAATTTCAATGCTTTTATACTGGAAATTTAGTATTTTGTAAGCAAATAAATACATTCTTTTGAAAATTAATAAACTAAATGCGGCCAGCACCAAACTCTCAGACCCGCAGCAACAAGTGCGCGCTGTGTGACAACTGCCCACTCACATCAGCAGTAAAACAGCAGAAGTTTTCTAATTTCAGTAAACTTGTTTGTGCTAAAAACAGAAAAGCTAGTTTTAAAAACCTCAAGCAGTACCTATCTGCTAACTTAAGCCCTAGTACATTTTAAGCATGTAACTATATGGCTCGAAGCACTTATTTGCCTGATCTTTCTTAGAATTTATAGCTTTTCTGATAATCTCCAGGTCTTTTATCAATGCAGTTCCTTGATTCATTAATGCAAGATTTCAAATTCTGTTCATTCAACCAAAATTTTTTTGACACTGTTGCTGTGATATAAATCTCATTTTTCTTAATTTTATAGAATTTTAATGATTATTAAAACAAATTATCTAATAAAATGAACTAATAGTTTTAACTAATCCAACTTTGAATGGAAAATAATTGCAATCAAACATTCGGGTGATTTTTTGGGGTCGCCATACAGGAAAATATCAAGACACACTGAAGATTTAACAGCTATGAATGAAGAGGATATTCCATTTCTCTTATTTCAAATAAGAAAAAATTTACACCAAAACCCATGAAATTGACATATGCAACAAAGAGGAGAGCTTTTCTGAGAATTTCTAAGCTGACACATACCGAACTTCTTCTCCAGCAAATTCAAAGATTTTGGTGACTTTTACAGTAGAAGACTTGACAGGTTCAGGGAGTTTTGCTTTTGGTGCAGCGCCCTCTGTCAATTTCGTAGCTGAAGTGTTGCCAGTTCCACTCACTAGGCTTTCTGAAATGAAGAGATAACCCATTAAATTCAGATGAATTGCAATACACATTGAAGAATTTTATTATAAAATTTCAGCTCAGGCACAACACACTATATAAGAGTACCATGAAAGTTGAATCATTTAGTGACAGAGACCCTTTTGTGAACTTTTCATTGTATGACGCAGTTTTTCTATTGAAATTCATTGACACATACCTAATTCATCCATTTGTCCCAAAAACCTTATCTTGATGGGTTGTCAGACAAAAGCCAGATTATTAATATGTTTTGTTCAGATTTACACTTTTTCCTGGATTCTTCATTAAAAATTTTTTCTTTAGTTCTAAAAATACAAAGCCTTACCTTATTAGGCTATGAAAAGTATCTCTGCCTTATAAGGCAGAGATACATTTCAGCTCATACAATAAATTTATAAAAAATAATACAGTACAAAAAACTATTGCAATATTACCTACATAACAATGTGTTTTCTAAGAGAGTGTAGATCAGTCAGTGTTGCTCATACAACAGACTTCCATTTTAACCTTTTACAGCTCGAATTATTTTGAAAAAAAGGCTGAATTTAGCATTGTACAAAAAGTTAGTTGCTGTCCTATGGTGATGAGCAAAAGGCTTTAAACAACTTTTACAAAAAACTAGCATCATACTATGAACAAGGCTCATAGGTCCTTTGGTGCTGTGAAGAGTAAATACTTGACTTCAACTCACCAGCTGCTGCTCATCAAGCCAACTGCTCATACCAGGAGACACTCGCGCTGCAACCTTCTACTGTAGCAGGGTGTAATTTGAGCCTACTATCCAAGAAATAAATGCATAAATCCATGGAAATTATAGTCAGTTGTTACTTGCAGACCTTCCAATCTCCAATGAGCTCTCTTCCTTTCATTAATTTAAGCACAGATAAGCTCGGGCATAATATGAGCCTCTGAACTAGGTCTCACTTGCCAAAATTACACCATGCACTGTAGTTGTAGTTTTCCTAAATGAAATGTATAGCTTTCTCTTCTCTTTCTGTATTATAAAATAATTCATTTGGATACCTTGTATATTAAGCAAACTAGCACATCGCTCAGATTTGTTTAAAGCTTCTATCCACATGGTATTTGATCTAAAATGAGTGAAGAGAAAGGACTATTTAGTATGAACTGAAGAAAACAAAATTTAAGCAAAAGGTGTTTCCCCATATAGGACCTCTTATGTGTAGAAATAGCAAATTAAGAATAAAGAGGAAGAAAAGACCAAGAAGAGATGCTAAAGAAGGTATAAAAATTGAAACAAGCAAATTGGGCATGAAAGATAGGAGTCCCAAAGACTTGTCTATAGCTGAAGTAACCTAAAGTGCATCCCTTAGCATATGCAGAGAAAACAATGCAAGCAAGTCCTGAAAATGAAAAACATTTTAACACACTTCAATTAGTTATACCTACATTGTGATCTATTTCCAAGCCTTGGAAAAGTACTTCTTAACAATTTTTAAACCACATCTTTAAGAAATTTATCCCCAGAAATAGTTGCCTAATCACTTCAGGTAGACATTTAAACAAATATTTGCTATATTGCTGAAGACATGACTCTCAAAATTAATAAATAAATGAACAGCTACATAAGTAAAACATACATATACATAAATTAATTGGTTCATTAATAAATAAATAGAACATGAGAACAGTTATCACCATAGCAAAAACTAACCTGACGAAGTACTACAGTTGGAAGGTTTACTTTTTTTATTGCCAAGTAATTCAGCCCAACTCTTTTTCTTAGGCTTAACAACTTGCACTGGCTTTTCTTCAGTATCGGCTAAAAAGTCAGCCCATAAATCCTCTTCTTTTTTCTTATCAGCAACTTCAACTTCACCAGATTCAGCAGCACAATCGTCATCTGGAGATTCGTGTTCTTGGTTCCCAAGTTGTGCAAGAAGAGGATTCACTTTTTGTTTGGGTATGCTTTTAGAATTCTTTTTAATTTTAGAAGCCTTTTTCTTAGATGTTTTAGGTTTGCTCTTTCGACTCGATACTTCGTCATTGTTTCCATCATTGTCATCAAGCTCACTCTCTGCCTCACCTCCATCACTGGACACTTCATCATCACTCCCCTTTCCTGTGGAAGAAATTCAAGATGTAAAACAAAGTATGAGTACAAGAAATACATTTAGCACAATTTATTCACATGCTGAAAATAAGCTGGATATAAAATATGCATAGGTATGCAGTATGTAAATTTCCAAAATATATTTACCCATTAATAAAACATAGACTCACATTAAGAAAGTATGGATGCTTGCAATGCATGGATGCTCATTAGCAAAGTATGAATGCTCATTAGCAAAGCATAAATGCTTGTTAGCAAAGCATGGATTCTTCATTAATAATTCAATTTTTTGTTAATGCCTGCTGAGGATGTTCATCAACAAATCATAGATACTTACAAAGTAAAGTGTGCATATATCTGGTATATATTACCAATAATTATTGGTTATCAGCGGTGAACAATACAAATCCACTCACTGGTGTTACATAGAAAATTGGAATTGACTAAAAGTTTAGAAAACAAGATCTACTCTTAGCAATGCCTGCAGCAAAATATAAGATATGAAAATGTAGCAATCAATGATAACTGTAGGTACCTATGAATTACAATGTAATACTGTTACCTAATGGTGAATTGAAAACCTTAGTGGCATATATCCACTCTAATATACTCTTATTTCATGTTCAAAACTAGTAACTGCTTCTTTTGTAGTTTAAGGCCTTCTTCCCAAAAATTATCTTGAAACATTACTAAGCTCCTCAGACAAAAAATTAGTCACCTGCTACTAAAGCGGTATAGAACCTTGAATACAAATTATGGCAACAATTCAGCAAAGCATTGAGCCAACAAGTGTCCTAATGTACACCTGGTCTATTTCAAACCATTTTTGCATCAAATGATCTCATAGTGCAGGCACAGGACATGAAGGATCTTCTCAACATCTAAATTTTCGTTCTAGGAGGCCCCATGTCTGCGGACTTAGCTGAAAATTATCAATACCTGACAAATTCTGTATGAAGTTCTTTGCCAATTAATAACAGTTCTAGCCCAATACACTTTACAGTTTTGATCCTATGTCTTTCAGTTTAGCAAATGGCAAACTTGGCTATCTAATAGCTCAATATTTCAGTTTGACAGATACTTGAACTAAAGGACCTGCTTCTGAGTAATTGAAACAGCCCTTGAATATGACAGGCCCTACTCTTCTTACTCCAAGAAATAACCCTGAAAAATAATAGGTGTCCAATTTTTGATCCGGTGAGCTTGTTATCAACATTATTATGGCTATATTCAAAGCTTGGTAACATTTTGTACTAAATTGAGGTAATCATTACAGACACTCGGTGAAGATTAAAATCAAGTGAAACATAACTAAAAGCTGGACAATTTTAGCATCTTAGTTAGTACATGCTGTAGAAAAAAAGAATGAACATTTTCATGGAATAAATGCATAAAGTGTGTGAAAGACAGGAAGAAAAGTAATAACACATATGCAAAAAGTTAGTTGGAAGGGGAATAAAAACTACCTAAACAATATCAAAAATACCCATAAATTAGTCTCTGAAAATGCATTCATGATTCTTTTAAGTTCTATGAGTAGTTTGGAATACAACTCTAAGAATCTTTTTCTCCAAGTAAACATTGACAAACATATCAGATTAGCATACTTTCTTAGACTTGAGTGAAGCATCCTATGCATCCTAATAAATAGGGTAAAGTCAAGGTACTATGTTCATCCTCACTTATTCAGAACCTAGGATAGTTTTTCCAAAGCCTACCAGACACTAAATAATGTAACTTACAATGACAGTAATACTTAAATTATAATATTTTAGGATCTTTATTGTAAATAGTAATTCTTACCTTCAGTGGGAACGTAGTCTTCATCTGTGCTGTCAGAATCAAAATCTTCCTCTTGCAGCATTGTGAAGTTACAAGAACTTATTAGCTTTCAGACCAAATTTTTAACAAAGAAAAGGATCTGGAAAAAGCAAATTTTAATGTAAATCTTACAAGTTATAAACAAAGCAACACCAGTCAACAAAGTAAAATTCATGACTCAATAATTCTATGTTCACAGGAAAATTTAAAAAATTGTGAGCCCACAATTTAGCAGAGATTTCTACCAACAGTTAACTTTAGAACTGAAAGTCTCAAATGCCCACCCAACCTTTCCCTCATGCTCTCATTTGACAGGCATAAAAATTTGAACTCCTTGGCTTAGAACAGATGAATGGTTAGTATTTACTTAAGCTAGGCATGCTGCAGCAGCTGCACAGAGCATCCCATCCATTGCACAGCCATCTTCTTAGTTTTATTGAATAGAACTTTAGTTTTTCTGGGACTAGAAATTAATATTTGATAGATAAGAGAAAAAGGTTCAAATCATTTTAAGATGTGAAATCATTTTCCAGCTCTCCTACACATCTTCCTGCTATTTTTTATTTTTTTCCGATTAAGTAAGTCACATTAGGTCAGGCTAAATTATTTAAATTTATTTTAGTTAATTTGATAGCATAGCATAGCTGTTCACATGGAAACCACAGATACTAATGTCAAATATCTCATTCCAACATTTTCATTTCTATTTTCTCTACAAATTTAGATCAAGAGTTTCTCTTAAACTAGAACTTGATAGGAGAGCCAACATCTATCAGAGCTAATTAGGATGATATCTTCTAAGAATCACAAATTTTACATACAAGTAGCTCTTTTTGCTCCATTGGCTGTGACCAAGCCTCATCAATAAATTTCTTAAAATATCAGGTACCCCATATCATATGCAAATTTCCAACTAAGAGAGGATGTTACTGGGCAATTCAGTTTATCATCAAGAAAGAGACCCTTATATTTAGGAAGTCAACATAACTTATATGAGTCCACTAAATGCTATCTACTTCTGCCCTTTATTCTATATTTTTAAAAAAAAATTCTTGATTGCATCAACAATCATCAAATTACACTCACCAACCAGTCCAAGATAACTTATATCCAGTTTATCATCAGCATTTCTGACACAATACTGAGCTATTCCATCCTGCTCATAGACTACATTCATTAAAGTTTCTCTCTCACATTCAGACCTACTACACTCATAAACAAAATGCTTAATTGTTTCTTCTATTCTTCTGTTGCACTACATAAGTACATATACACACTAGACTTCTCTTCATCCCACCTTCATGTGCACCAGTTTAATCTTTCAAGTTTTACAAGATGCCAAACAATGTTTTACTTCCATAACTTCCATCATAAAATACCTCAGTCACTGGTATCTTCTTTTGAGCATACCAAACTAGGGATGTTTTCCCATTCCACTTTACCAGTCTAAACACTTTTGTTTGCCTTTCATATCCTTTTGCTGTTAAGTATCTCTAGACTTAGCATTAGGGTTCCAAGGTTAATTCCCTAAAACTGCTAGAATGCAATAGCAGCCTCCACCTAACAAATTATATCCCTATCTTACCGGTAACATATATACAAATTTAATATTATGTTATATTAAGTAAGAATAAAGCTCATCTAGATTTCATGGCCTCATCATTTCTGTAATAAAACTGTACTTAGCTTTGTATAGAAAACTTGGAGCATCCTCGTGAAAAGGGCCCATTACCTATTACTAGCTCAAATAGAGTTGAGCAAAACAGTGATAGAAAACAGACAAGCGTATGCACAAGAATATTATAAATTATTTTATTTATTTTTCAATCAATATTAATTTAGATACTTTGCACCAGCGGCGTGTTGTCTTTTTTTCTTGAAGTCGTTTTTGAGGATTCAAAAGCGCGAGCGGCGAATTGTCAACTTATTGTTTACAACTGGACAACCCGGATTGTTTATAATGTCCGGTACGTAAAGATGAAAATTCGCTACCATTATTGCTACTCTTAGCATATTTTTTCAAATATTTATTTACATACGGATATGCATTTTTGTCTGCAACCATTTTTGCAATTTAAATATGGAGAATTTTAAATTCAGGTCACTGATACATTCAACGCAACCCAAGTAAAGTATATTTGGTATTTGATCACAGAAGCAACACAATAAACCCATATACCAACTTTTCAATGACCTTCCGCCTAAATGGGTCTCGTTATAAGAAAGATGCACAATTCATGTAGGTTAATGGGTGTGCTCCACTGCATTTCGTAATTAATTTCGAATATTTCTAAACGTATTTTTGTTGTGTGCCACTTGGTTGTTGGATATTTCGTTGAATTAATTATTGAAGCACCNTCATTAATTTCGAATATTTGTAAACGTATTTTAAAGTGTTATAAATTATTGTTGTATAAAAAATACATCACAAAAAAATAAGTTATAAATGTCAAAACCAGTTGCAGAACCAAAAATTTGGTATTTCAAACTGTCAGAATTGCTAGTTTGGATTCAGCTATAGATTTTATTATTTTCTCACGGAGTCGATGATGCTGATGATGGTCTGCTTCTGTCTAACAGCTTGTCGTGTCGTGTTTTACCGTTAGGTTTTCAATGCCTAACTAGAAAAAGAAAGAAAAAAATTTTGTATTCCAAAGTTGGTCACATACAAAGTCTATACCTTTTGGTTTTTCNGGATGTGTCGAGATGAAAAAGTAAGACATAGCATCATTCGAAGGTACGTAATAGTAGAGATAACGAAAACGTTCGTTGAAAAACACTTTTGCTTACTTTGTTTTGGGAATGGGTTCTGTTGTGAGGTGGTGTCAACTTTACACGACAATACAATTTTGCGAGGGCATTCAGCCAGGTATTAAAAATTAGCGCAGTTGAGCGGTAGGTTCTCAAGAAGGCAAGAAATAACATTATTAAATTCAATACAGAGACATACAGTATATTATTGAGTTTTCAATGCCATATAACTACTGACGCGTGAGGAATGTTATGTTTTGACCCTCTTTTTCCAAGGGAACACTCCATGGCTCCTTGAAAATCTGTTTGCCAAAGCTGGGGGTCGAACCGAGCCCTTACTTCCCAGCAGTGAGCCCAAAACGCTACCAGTGCCCTATCGAGTCCCACGAAGTTCTTCAGCTATGGTAATTTTCTGACAGTCGTGCGCATATGGCCACATACGAGAAATTGGCTTGCGGCTGCTTCATGATCTCGACAGTAACTTTTTTCGGCGGACATAACGACTGTGT
>VOMN01090620.1:0-11060 GCA_014899125.1 Orchestia grillus | reverse complement strand
TCATCATTGATGCGCAACGAAACATAACTCTTCGCTCAGAGGTGAGGCTGCATCGCTTTGCTGAGCGAAACCCTGTGGGAAATTCGTGAATTTAATAAGTCTGATTAGTGGAACGAGGATTGCGTCGCTAGGGATCATTCCTGCCGCATTTTCATCTCGAGCTGCGGCAACTGCAAAAAAATGTCGAGCCGTGTATTACTTTCCGGATTTTCCGTGATTGAACTCGGGTAGAAAATCCCTCAAAACAAATCGTTAAAATTAATTAGGCATGAGGGAGACGTTCATTACTTTAATGAATTTACACAGCAAAAAGAGAATTATATTGATTCCTTTCAACGGGGCCTTGATTGCACGCTGGGGATCACGATAAACATTCATCCTTCGAACGTGAAAAAATGATCAATGATTATATTATGGGAGAATTAAGTTCTTCGAGGATATCATAAATGATCATCACTGAGCGCACCTAATACGAATTGATCATACCCCAGCCTCCCAGCCACAACCCTACCTCCCAGCCACAACCCTGTCTACCAGCCACTACCCTGTCTCCCAGCCACAACCCTGTCTCCCAGCCACAACCCTNAGTCACAACCCTGTCTCCCAGCCACAACCCTGTCTCCCAGCCACAACCCAGCCTCCCAGCCACAATTCTGCCTCCTAGCTTTTCAATGCCAAACCCCCAAGACCTCAGCGCTGCCCTCACCTTGCAGGTGGCATTCAAATCCTGCTTCATAAAACTAATTTCGGAAAATTTCCATGTTTTTCAACGACTTCAGATACGCACGTATGAGAATAGACGACGTCGTTGCTTATAACTTCATTAATTTGCGTTCTTTTCAAAGGCAACCTGGTGGAAGACACCAAAACTATGGTGAAATAATGTGTACAGGTAGAGTACTTGTCGTTCAATCAATAAGATGAACGTAAGATTGTATTCACTGTTCTCTTTAATATTCTCGGTTCTCAATACTAATAAATCATTTTAATGTTCACGGTTCTCATCAATATTCACGGTTTTCAATACTGATAAAGCATTTTAATGTTCACGGCTCTCATTAATATTCACGGTTCTCATTAATATTCAGGGTTCTCATTAACATTCATGGTCCACTTTTGATGCTCTGCTCTACAATATTCATCACGTGATCAGCTTTTCCACCCGACATAAACGTGCCACAGAACAGAGCTGATCGTCTCTTCTGGAGCCACATTTGCCGCGTGATTTAGGGACGTGAGAGCACGTCTGAATAACTGGTTTGTGCCGACGATCGGACGCGGATTGCAGTATATTTTCATATCTGCCTGATGAGCTTTAAATTTATGAGAGGGATGGGCTTCTTTTGGGGTCACTAAATCTGTAAGTCCACACTGTATAATCATCTGATCAATAAAAAACGTCACTTTAGTGATTGCCTTTAGTTCGATAGACCAGTGTTTGTTCAAGGGATCGAATTCTGCTCAGTAAATCAGTTTCATTTCAGATGATTATCTTCCTCTGTTCAGCAGATTATCAGCTCACTAAATTATTTTTATTTCAGAAGAACTGCATCCGTTCAACTCATTCTCAACTCAGCTCAGTAAATCAATTGTATTTCAGGAGAATAGTTTCTGTTACACAGATCATTTGCTCAGTTAATTAGCTTCATTTCAGTGTAACAGACTCTGTTGCACAGCTCATCGGCTTAATAGATCAGAATGTATTTAATAAATCAGTATTTGTTCAGTTGACCAAAATTCAGTTCAATAACCCAGTTTCAGTTCAGACGGTATCGTTTTAATTTTTCTTCTATGCACTTTTAAATTCATTGCCTCATCTCACAACGTAGTAGTTACTCAATGTTGGTTTAAACTTCGCCTCTGCTTTAACGAGCTCTGAAGTTAGGTTTTGTATGATTGAAAACGTGTGTCTATCCTCCCTAGTTCAGACGAAGCATGTATGTGCTACAGATTATACAGAAGTGTGTATGCTCTTCATTGTATAAAGGAGTATTTATATAATACAGAATATGGAGAAACATTTATATGCTACAGAATATAGAGAAGTACCCAAGTGCTACAGAATAGAGAAGAACATTTATGCACTGAAGAATATTCAAAATTCGCACCGCATTTCCTCGCTCCTCGGGCACCAGTATTAAACGCTCTAATAAATTGCCGAGTGTTTCGGTCTATATTTTCTCGAGAGCTAACACTAACCTATCACGGAGGCGGCTCGGCGTGAGTTTGGTCATTTATATTCCGTGCTTGGTCATGGAGACACAACATGAACTGAAAATTTCCTGCAGCTGAGAACCTGGACCTGTTCTAAAACCTTTTACCCGTACGAAGTAAATTATGCCTACTGAACGTGAGCACTGGTACGACGTAGATGTCGATCTCGTTTTTATCTAGTCCAACTCAAGGGCTTAGTAACGGGGTTGTAGAATCGTGAAGCATTTTGATTTTTTTATGGCAAATTCGCGGCGAACTTGTGTGTTTTTTGTGTATCTCATTCAGCACCCACTAGTGATTCATTGGTGTTTGTTTTTTCAAAGGAAATTTTAAAATTTGAGAACGATAATACACATTTTATATCGTTTACTATGGGGTGCATAATTGCAGGGCTTCTCAAACTCTACTTTAGCGGGTGATGAATGAAATTTATTTCGTCACCCACGTTGACCGCGGGCTTTACTTTTTCGTGATTTGGTGCAAAAATGAAGGTGCAAAATGAAATGCAAAATGCAAAATGGAGGCGCCAAAATGAAGATGCAAAAATGAAATTAGTTTCGTAACCGACATTTTCCGCGTGCTTTACAAATCCGAGCTCTTTTTCTCACACGAGTACATAATCCCGGTCGTGTGTGGTACATGTGACTGCTAAATAGTCGTGGTATATCAAACATTAAATGTCCTTGCAAGAATGTGATTATTTTTATTATCCCTCAATGCACCAGCTTATGTCCTTTCCTTTCACTTTTTTTTGCACCGCAAATTTGTATACCCTCGAACTTTTTCCTCACCGCATCGATAAACTCTATGAATTATTTTATAAAATTTGTGCGGGGCAAAAAGTGATTGATTTTTATAGACTGCTAGACTGGGATTGTTTCATTCCCACATCAGGGTGCATCATTTACTGAGGGAAGCGAAGCGATGCTCGAAGAATCTCACAGTCTGATATAAATGAATCTCATATCTCTATATTAATTAATCTCACGTCTCGATGTAAATTAATCTCACTGCCCGATATGAAAGAATCTCACACCTCTGATTAATGACTATGTTCCTAAATTGATCGCTACGACGGCTTAAAATGTTATATGCTTAAGCCCTTTTTTTGGTCCGTCAAGTTATTTACAACTTTGCTGGGTTAGTGCCAGTTTAAAATCATTAAATTCATCTTGTATGGAAGCAGTATGAAAGTTCCTTCGGATAGCCGGAAAAAAATTTATTACAAAGGGACGTTTTAAAAATGCTCAGGATTTTTCTGCTTAGGAAGAGCTCTTAATCACTGGAATCATTGATGCATAAACTCAGGAATGGGAATCTGTCGATTCAAAACCCTCGTTGCCCCGCGAGCGCCGGGATATTGGAGCCAGCGACGCAAGCGAGGGTTCCGATTACAGAGAGAACATTTCACCGGACCTGCCTCGCAGAAAGCGCCCGTTCTGGCCGTTTGAGTCTCATCAGACGGAGGCCTCTGGAGGAATTGTGATCCGTGTGCACCTTGGATGCCTCTATTCAGTTTTTCTGAGCATTCAAAGTTTTGACAAAATTTTTTTTTGAGCAGTCGGCGAGTGCCAACGTTAGGTTTTTTTCGGTTTTTAACAAACAGATGATGTTCATGACCGATTATTTTCCCCAACTTTTTTGATTTGTGATTGGCATTTAACATATCTTTAAAATAACGGTCTTTATGCCTTGAAATGGAAAATTGTCTGCGAGTAGAATGACGATTTTATTTTATTGAAAAGTTTTCCTCATCGATTAAGCTCATTTTGAATTTATTCAAGGCAGTATTTTACCTGCTAAGTTCACATGATGCCTTCTGCAGGTAAAAATGAGCATTGCTTGCTCCGAAATTCTGTCACTTTCCTTTTAATGGAAGAAACGTCAGCTCAAACTACTGTTCTTGGATCCCGGAATATTGGGCTCGCTTTGTTTAAAAACCGAGCGAGGAAAAAGGCCTAGTTAACTAATTTGAAAACAGGCCCCATGAACTAATTTGAAAACAGGCCCAATGAACTAATTTGAAAACAGGCCCAATGAACTAATTTGAAAATTGGGTCAATGAACTAATCTGGGTGTATGTCGAAGCAGAACATCGGCTCGCTTTTTTCTCCCTTCTTCGACAAAAGTTGCGCTTTGCTTTGTTTAGTAATTTGCCGCCGTGAAAATTTTTTTCAATTTTATTTATCAACTAACGTAGTCACTACATATTCATTGCATATACATTTTATAGTTATTACATTGTTATTGCATAGTCATTACATTTTCACTACACAGTCATTACATAGTCATTGCATAGTCATTACATAGTCATTGCCTAGCAATTATATAATAATTAAATAGTTATTACACAGCCATTACATAGTCATTACAAAATTATTAGATATTCATTACGTAGTCATTACAAAGCAATTACTAAGCCATTGCATACTCATTATATAGTCATTACGTAGACTTTGCTCCGAGAGTAGATGTAGCTTTTCGTACGCCGTGTGCGCAGGCAGCGTAAACTGCAGTGAAGCGCACAATTTTTGCCCTTAATGTCTTGCGTATGTCAGAACGGACCCCGCTTGCTGCCGGCACAACACTTACGCCTTACCTGCTCCTTGCTGCACATCTGAGAGTTCCTTCGAACTATATAGTTATAGATGTACATAGTAGTTAGATGATTACGTCGGAATTACCCAAGAGTTGGCCTCGTGTACATTCAAAAGAATCGGGACTGTACAGAATCAGAACATCGGAGTTTTGCTCACTCTACAGTGGATTACAAGAGACGACTATAGAGACCGATAATTCGATAAGTACTGACCCTTGTTTATCAATCTAATTAATACAGTCAGTGTTACGCATTGTACAGGGTGGGCCATAAGTAAGACCCCCTTTCAAATTATTGTATCACGAGTACCACAATGGGTGCTGAGCCTTTCCAGTGTATCAGTGATACCGTCGTGGGTGAGGGTACCTTACTTATGGTCCACCCTGTATAATGGTTTCACTTCGGTTTTTATTCAGGTAATGAAGTGGGCACCCAATAGAGCATCAATTTGAAATACATCATTACTCGTAATTAATCCCCAACAACTGATATTTATTTAAAGTAGACAAACAAATCCTAGCATAGTAGCTAAATAAAGAAGTTTCACGTTTTAAATAACTTCAAGTTCTTCTACATACACAATAATACACTGTTTTGTTCACTCAGTTGGCATGTCCCTCCATTTTCCCGTGTCAATATTTCATAGGAGAATATTGCTGTCAGTCGAGCTGACATGCGGCAGTGTTGTAGATGGGATACTGAGTATCGCAGTGTTGTAGATGGGATACTGAGTATCGCAGAGTTGTAGATGGGATACTGAGTATCGCAGTGTTGTAGATGGGATAATGAGTATCGTAGTGTTGTAGATGGGATATTGAGTATCGTAGTGTTGTAGAAGGGATACTGAGTATCGCAGTGTTGTAGATGGGATACTGAGTTTCGCAGTGTCGTAAATAAATTTAATGTGACAGAAATGAAGTATTTTCGTTAAACAGAGGACTACAGTATTTGACAGGATTTTGTTTAAAATTTCATTGCTAGATTATTATGAATAGTTGATTCTGAAGGAAATGATGAGGAACATTTGTGATGCATTTCACCCTTCTCTGATAAAATACCATTTATTTTAAAAATAAATATGGAAAGTCCCGTCATTTTTGAGGAGTTGTACGACTAGTGTGATGCATGTGGCATGTAGCTTGACTATTAATTAATTTTCAGCCGACTATTAAATTTCAATTTGATATTACCTAATTGTTGGAGTAGTGTTGCAGCCTGAACAGCCTACTTAACTAGCCTACCTAAGCATTGCAACAAGTTACATGAAAATGCTGGAGAACAGATCACGATAGCTATGCTTCACTCAGTCTACAATTTTCGCTGCCTTAGTGATAACTTTAGATATTAATCGATAAAAACACCCGGAAGGCACAAATTACAGCAAATTATGGATGCTCGGCCAAGAAGTCAAACTGGACACCTACAGGAGGCATGTTCATCCTAACCAACATTTTCAAGACTTGCAAAATGCCATTTTGTGATGAAACGAGTTGTTTAATCTCATGGCTCATTAAATATTACTTTACTCGGGGTAATTTTTAACCCTAGAATCCAGTATGCGACCGGAAGAGAATATAGGCAACTGCAGCTGAAATTATTAAGGCTGTGAGTGCAATATGATGAGGTACCGACGTGTGAATTACCATTACGAGCCAGCTTTGCAGGTATCGAACAGGTGTCCTCATTACCTCGGAGCAAGCACGCTATCACTTGCGTTACAGAGCCCAAACTCGTGCAGGTTAGATTGGACATTTCGCTTACGTGTAATTATGGTCTAAATTGACATCACGACGCGTCGTAGACTTCGTGAGCGAAAATGTTGCCGTCGCTGATTTGATAACGATGCTACAGTTTGTGTATTATTGTCAACATAATCATAATTTGTTCTCTAGTTTTCTGGTATGGATCATCTGTATCATTCTGTTAAATTAGTTAACATTGTTGTAATTTTTATTGTATTGTTTGTCGTGATAATTCGCACTAGTATTATCGTCATTACATCCCAGAAAAGTAATAAAAAATGGGCAAATGAACGAGTGCATCAATTTGGAGGGCGATCGTTTAATATATATATATATACTTATTAAAACATGACAATCATTTATCTCCGATTTTTGCGTAGCCTTAAAAAGTAGAATGGTATGCTAAGGATCCATATTTCTCCAGAAATAACGCAAAAATCTTCAGTTGGGAGGCAGGCACCACCGCGTACGCACGTGTTGCGCACGCGGAGAGTCGTACGTTTTTCTTCTGAGACGTACAGAAATTAAAAAGAAGTACCTTTATTAATTATAACAAATTTTACCGTTGGGTTTTCAATGCCTCATAACTACTGCCTCGTGAACGGTGTGAGGAATGTGAGGATTAGGCTTCCTTTTCCAAGGGAAGCACTCCGTGGTTACATGCAAATCAGTGCCTGAACCGGGATTCGAACCCTTACTTCCCAGCTGTGAGGCCATCACGTTTCCCATTACGCCAAGGATACAGATCGGACTCGAATAAAATATGGCCGTAGAAATTGGTCACGTGACCCATTTTTGGATTTCTGCCCAATCCCCCTGCCACAAGACCTCAGTCACGCACAGGCAAGGGATTAAACGAGGAAACAGAAAGCTGGAAAAATCAAAGACTAGGTAGTAGTACTACCGGCAATGTTCTGTAACCTCCATCACTACCACAAGCCAATTCCTGTCTACAAAGGAAAAAGTCATGCCGAAATTATAAGTCTGCGTACACAGAAGCATTAGTAACGCAATCTTGGGCGTACAGTAAAGGGTTTAAATGATCTCGCAATACGGTCAGTTCGTATGTGTTGTTGTTAAATACACGGAAAATCAATAAATTTGCTCGTTTCAACTACCGTCATAATCGCATAATCTGCAGGATCGCCGCCCCTGCTTGGCGAGAACAAACCGAGCGCTCAGACATGGCCGCCCCTCAGTCAGCATCCCCGACTCATCGTAGTGTCAATGAACAGGAACACTTCGTCAATTCATGCACCGCTAACATGAGTTAAATTCGAAGTAACGAAATATCAAACGGTAATCAAGAATAAAATAATTTCCGAGCGAGTGAGTTGTGTCCGAAATTTGTAATGGATGTAGAATTCACACAGGAGGTTTTGCAAGCATTGAGGGGGTTCGAGCAATAACTAAAACGTTCGAATCCCATCGGAAGTGACCGCTGAACAAATTAGTTCGAGACCTTCTGGAGCAACAGGTGATCCCCGGTGGTCTGGTTTGCGACCTTTAATTCTTGGATCGGCGTCAAGAACCCTGTGCATGGGAACGGGCTCGTGATTTTTCACCAGTAAATAAAAAAAGGGAAATTTATTCATTCCAACACGCTTTACCGATGGGTTTTGAACGCCCTACAATTACTGATGTGGTGGGGGATGTAAGGAATGTGTGGTTTAAACTTCCTTTTCCAAGGGATGTACTCCGCAGTCACGTGAAAAACCCCACCTGAGCCGCCGAGGCTCGAACCCTCGTCCTTTCGGCTGTGAATCCATCACGCTGACCACTACACCATGGAGCCCTGGTCGACTCTAAATCACTAAATCGAGCCGCACGTCTTTTGTTTTTAGGTGCTTTTTTTTAAGGAGACTTTGCCTATGTGTTCCACACACTCGATTATGATGAGTGTCTCAGGGCAGATCATATGCGAACTTCTCTCTTTGAAGTCGCCATGCCTACCGTCTCTAACATATAAAAATTGAGCCCTTCGCACTCCCTTAAAATCACTAACCCACTGACGTCGAAACACAAACTCTTGGGCTGTGAATGAATTTATTTTCAGAGCAACGAAACAAATCGTACAGTTTTTGTTGAGCAACTGTTAGTCGATATCTGGGACTTTAGTTGGTCTATATCTGGGACTTTTGTTAGCCGATATCTGGGACTTTTATTCCACCCTATCCGTTCGACTCAAATTCTAGGGCAATTCTGAGAAAGTTGCGAGCAAAACAGCTGCCTGCGTGGCTGTGTTACGGCATTCAGGGCAACCACCTGAGATCCCTGCAGAGCACCACGCAAAAATGCAGCATCTATGTTTATACTCGAGCGATTGGCGTGAGTTTCTGGACACAAAGCTAGCTACACCCATGCCTACATTCTATTACAAGTTTATACTCGAGCGATTGACGTGAGTTTCTGCCCACAAAGCTAGCTACACCCATGCCAACATTCTATTACAAACATGTTTGAATCACTCAAATCGCACTTGCCCATCTGTGCTCTTTTCTTTCTTTTACGTTTACTAAAACAGCGACGCGTGGTCGTGTGCAGCTATTATTGTAATGTCATAATTGTCTTGATAATGTCGTAATGTATCTCATAATGTCATAATATCCGTCATAACGTTATAACATCCTTATAATGTCATAATATCCCTCAGAATGTCATAATATTCTCAAAATGTGATAATACCCCTCATAATGTCATAATATCCCTCAGAATATCATAATATCCCTCACCATGTCATAATATCCCTCATAATGTAATAATATTCTCCATATTGTCATAATTTCATACAAAATGTGAATATTCCTCACAATGTCATAATATCCCTCAGTATGTATATCCCTCGCACTGTCTATAATAAATATGTATTTGAGAAATGTGTACGCCTAAAGCTTCACCCCCGAACTTTCATTTGAAAAACGAACGCGGGTACTAAAAAAATTACTTGGATCTGGAGACCAATGCACGCGGCTGCATGGCGGCTTGGGACGCACTGTTAAAACTGTCCGGCTGATAGATTTCAAGCTTCATCTTTTTTCACACAGACAGTTTCCCAGCGCTATTTTCTCTTTTCACAAAACGTAATTAGAGCTGGAATTTTACAAAACTATCCGTAAAAAGCTTACAAAACTTGAAGGAATCATAAAAGCTGCAATGAACATTCCTCATCCTTTGGAAAGTACAAACACTCTCAGGAATGCATCTCGTGGAGGTTCCCAGCCCCATGTGGGGTAAGATCCAAATCATTCCCCAGGAGGATCAAAGATCAAGCGTCTTTCGGGGAACAAGACGCAGCTGTGAACGAACTCAGTTATGCAAGCCTCATAAAGGCCTAATTTGATATACGGGTGAGAGGCACAGACTCACAAGGTCATTCACCTCTAAGGCAACGTCAGAGTTGCCTCTGCTGGCCCCATACCTGTTGAAACTGCGTCCTGCATCTCGAAATGAACATCGTGTTTTTCTAGATGCTTCTCTAGATGATTATCTAGATGCTTATCTAGAGGCTTATCTAGATGCTTATCTAGAGGCTTATGTAGAGCTTATCTAGATGCTTATTTAGATGCTTATCTAGAGGCTTATCTAGAGCTTATCTAGATGCTCATCTAGATGCTTATCTAGATGCTCATCTAGATGCTTATCTAGATGCTTCTCGAGATGCTTATCTAGAGGCTTATCTAGATGCTTATTTAGATGCTTATTTAGATGCTTATCTAGAGGCTAATCTAGAGCTTATCTAGATGCTTATCTAGATGTTTATCTAGATGCTTATCTAGATGCTTATCTAGATGCTTATCTAGAAGCTTATCTAGATGTTCATCTAGATGCTCATCTAGATGCTCATCTAGATGCTTATCTAGATGCTTATCTTGATGCTTATCTAGATGCTTATCTAGATGCTTATCTAGATGTTTTTTAATGCTTTTCTAGATGCTTTGCATGATGTTTTTCTTGATGACTTTCTTGATGCTTTTCTAAATGCATTTCATGATACTTTCCTAAATGGTTTTCTAAATGCTTTTCTATAGGTTTTCTCGATGATTTTTTAGATATTTTTCTAGACTCTTTTCTTGATGCCACTCTAGATGCTTTTCTTGATGCTCTCCTTGATGCTTTTTTGGAGCTTTTCTTGATGGTCATCGCAATGCTTTCCTTAATCTTCACTTGAAGCTATTCTCGATGCTTACTTGATGTCTCCCTTGATGCTTTCCTTGATGCTTCTCTAGGTGTTTTTCGAGATGCTTCCTTTGATGCTTCCTTTGAACTTGGACTTGAGAGCAGAAGAAAATGTCAGGAAGAATCATCAATTTTTGTTCATCAAGACTCAGAAGTCAAACAGTCCGCTGTGCTGTGCTGAGTTGCGATGTGCTGTGGTGTACTGTGGTGTGTTGTGGTGTGTTGCGCTGTGGTGTGTCGCGCTGTGGTGTGTTGCGCTGTGGTGTGTCGCGCTGTGGTGTGTTTCACTGTGGTGTGCTGTGTTGTGGTGTGCTGTGCTATGGTGTGCT